>JAULKM010009393.1:0-13422 GCA_032355605.1 Rubia tinctorum | reverse complement strand
CCCCATAATCCACCATGAGCGGGCTACGACGTGAACAATGTATAAGCGTCAGATGTTGATCGCTCGTAACAGCGCGTGGTGCTCGAGCGCCAGTGCCCGGATGCTTGCACCGGTGCTCGGTGCACTTGAGCGCCATGGATCAATTGCTCGATGACATCTAGTTCACTGTGTAAGTAGCCACCAACACCACCTTACTACCACCATTGTCGTTGCCAGATTAGCCATCTTCACAATCGCCCCAAACCATCACTGTGAAACCACGATAGATCCACAATCATCACCACTTTTTTATTTATCAAAATATAAAATGTATATTAAAAAAGTATAAAATTATCTTTCGGAAAAATAATAATCTATGGGATGTGATTTATCAATCCACTCAAACATTACAAAGACTAAAGATTTCCTTTTCTGAATCTTCTACTGCTATGCCCAACCAACTTTTTTTTCTGTTTTATTTTTGGGTATCAAATTTGTGATCCCAAATTTCAATTGGCCGGTAGCCCTTTGTGAGTTTGTCCCATCTTTGTCACATTCCACAAATTCCCACACATCGGAGAACTAGGCCCATCAAACCTCGCTGATCAGCTCCATCAAGAACAATAGGAGCAACATTCAACCTTGCTGTCGGTGCGCAATTTGCTGGAGTTGTGAAGCTGACCGTTGACTTTGAGCAAAATTCTTGATCCAAAAGGGAAACAATCAATCATTATTAGTTCCACACGTTTCAGTAAATGAAGAATCATTGAATTTGGCAGCTCAAATTCCTCATTCTCAGTGCAGTTCAGCTCCCAAGATCTTGGAGAGATGTCGAGGCGATCTGGGAACTGCTTGAGGTGTTGTTTGGTGGCCTTTGCGGTGATTTCTGCACTCTGTGTATCTGGGCCGGCGATTTACTGGAAAATCAAGAAAAGCATTAGCTTGAATACCTCCAATGATGCAATGCGATCTTGCGCTCCCTGTCAGTGCGATTGTGCCCCTCCTCTTTCCCTTCTCAACATTGCTCCCGGTATGTGTCTGATGCTCTTTTCTGATCCCAGGTTTCGATCTTTGATCTTGTTGTGTGCTTTTTTGGTGAATTTAGTGACCCCCCGGATGGTGATTTACGGGTATTTTTAGTTTTGTTGTGTGCTTTTAGTCTGTGAATCTTGGAGGGATTCTTTTTAGATTGCTCTTGATTTTGTTTGGATTCTTCAGTTCTTTATATGTCCTCTGAATCTGTTGAGATATATTGTCGCATCTCATTTTGCATCTCGTTTTGTTTGGTTAGGTTAGGCTATTTCAAATACTAGCTATTTATCAATTGCTACATCTGTGTCTACATTTAGTGAGCCGATGTATGTCATTTTATTGGCCAAAAATGCATTGAAAACTAAAATTAGCCGTGCTATTTACATTTGGTTGTTGCTTAGTGATATCTGATCTTATATTATTACTCATTAGGAATGTCTTGAAATCCTCTTTGATCCTTAATGTGACTGCTTTAGGTAAGGAAATGTCCTGTAGTGGTTTTGACATTCTATTCACCATGTATACATAGTATATTTGCTTCGACAACTGAGCCAATGTCCGACTATGTGGGGTCGGATATATCGTTAATATCATGCTGTCGTGTTCGGTTGAGGTATGTTTATTTACATGGACTAAATTGCTCTACGTAGCTCGTGAGAAGGCTAAAAGAATCACCTTGAGTGTTGCTTTCTCTTTGTTCTTAAGAGTATGGTGTAATCCCTAGTTAGATTCGTAGTGTCAATACTTGAATGAATATAACGGTTTTTAAAAGAAGTTGCTTTAAGCGAAAGCTCACCAACTGGACTAAGTTTCAATAGTTTAACAACAACAGCGACGTACTTATCTTGTTGCTGAAGACTTAGTTTGTTTTCATTCTCCTGCTCCGATACCATTCTCGAAAAGAATGGAAGCACTAGTCATGTTCTTCTGATAGTCTTGATGAGATATCATGTTACCTGTGAAGGATATAAAGTTCCTTGTTGCTATAGATACCACTACTTAGCCGTGTGATAGCACAGATTTTTGCCTTTTGGAGACTGGTGATCAGTATACACTTAACTAGGGGCGGACCTAGAAAAAAAAAGCGCTAATGTATATAGAGAACAAAATTGATTCATAGAAATGATCACAAGCTTCGACTTGCATTTTCCTGCTTGGTAATAGATAGAATCAATTAAAGTTTGGTTGTCAGTTTCTGGTGGGATTCCTGTTCCTTGCTTCTTTTTCTCATGTTCAGTTGGAATTAAAGTTTGTTATACATGTTAGACGTTGGAAGTATTTCCAATTGGTGTCTAATTTACATCAGTGTCACATTTTCTTTCTTGACTATATTCTTGCATCATCAAGAATTTCATTTTTGATGTATACCATGTTCTGGCGCAGAAAGAATGCAACATGCACATTATGTGAATGGGTTCTTGAGTCTATGCGCTAGTCCCTATGTCCTGGGAGAAAGTTGATGGAGCTTTCTACACATATAAGTAAATATTTCATGTCTGGACTCTGGATATAAAACATTCTGAAAATGAATATTCACGAAAAGGATGGAACTTTATCTGCACCTAAGGACTTGAGTGTGTGTGTGTGTGTTTAAATATGTGCCTACAAAGTACTCTGTATGAATTGTAAAGAACTTTCACACTAGCATAATTTCTCTGAAGTATATTATTTGTTGTACATGTTTATCTGTTTTTTTCTGTAATAAAAAAGGGCATTCATTTTATTTACTTGCTCTAACACGATCACTTTCTTTTTATGCAGGCTTAGCCAATCTATCTATTTCAGGTGTGTTTCTTTCTCAAACTACATTCCTCCCATATATACGGAAGTTTAGGTTTATCTTCTGTGGTTTATATTCCTTTTGCTTTTTTATGAGTATTATTAGCTGTCTGCTCACATATCGAAACTAAAACTTTCTCCCCGATTTGGTTTATGAAAATGGAAAAGCTACAAGAATGTTTAGGTTAAATCTAAACTGTTAGTTTGAAAACACTTGGCCTATGATTCCTTGGATCCTTTTTCTCGTTGCTTCTTGTCCTCTGATTGTTTATCGTTGTGTGAGGGCAAAATGAGCATCTATCCCCATTGTGTTTGGCTGAAACACATCATATTGTTTGTATTCAGATAGTAATTCTTTCTTTAAAGCGCCATTTCAAGCCTTCTTAGGTCATCTCATTCCCGTTTGATATGTTTTAGCGATCATCTATTTTCGACATGTCTTATTAGGGTCTTCTGTGCACAATGTCCAAACCTGTTAAGCGTGTTCCTGTAGGGTTTTTATCTCCATCTATTGGGAATGGAAGAATTTATTAGAACCCTAACCTTTAAGCGCATTTATTAGGGTTTTGTTTTTATCTCCTCTAGGGTTTTTTTTGTCTCCATGCAATTCTCGACCATAACACCTTTTTTTTTCGTGAATATTTTGCCATTTCCTTCATTTTTAACCTTGATATGCTCTGAATACGGTTTTTTCGTGATAGATTGTGGTAAAGACGATCCTGAACTGAAGGAAGAGATGGAGAAGCAATTTGTGGACTTACTGACTGAAGAACTAAAGCTTCAGGAGACTGTTGGTGAGGAGCATATACATCACATGAACATCACCTTAGGAGAAGCCAAAAGGCTGGCTTCCCAATACCAAAGAGAAGCCGAAAAGTGCAACACCGCCACAGAAACATGCGAAGGGGCCCGAGAACGGGCTCAGGCGCTGCTCATGAAGGAAAGGAAGTTGACAGCAACGTGGGAAAGAAGAGCACGTCAACTCGGGTGGGAAGGGCAGTAGAAGTCATCATCAAGAGTTCCATGTCGTTCACGATCCATCCACGACCAAGTTAATTATAAATTTTGGCTCCTCTCATTGTTCGCTTATAATTAGACAGCTTGTTCTTGAAGTAATTAAGAATGCTTACTCGTCCACGATGTATCCCCCAAACTCTCTTGCATTGATCAGAAATACTGCAATTCAAGAAATGTCATAAACTTACATTGTTTGTTATCCTATGGCCCATAAACTTTCATTGTTTAGCGATTCATAGGTTTAAACTCAACTCGATCGAAGAGTTGCACGAGGATGTCAGTGTTTTGCAACTCGAAAAGTTCCAACTCAGAAGCATAGATAGGGGAGAGATGTGCTTTGCCTGTGATGTTAACAATTTTGAGACTGCATTTTCTTCGTACCATGTTAACACTTCCCGACCTCTAGAATGCACTTCCCGGCCTCCAGAATGAACGTATAAGACACAACTGTTGAATTCCCGATAAAAGTATAAGACCTCTGAGTGAGCTAGGTTAGTTCCTTTCACTCGATCTGGGAAGTGTACCTTTCGGATCATTAAAAAAACACTCATGTTTGATGCAAGGGATCACGTTTGCCTTCTTATTGTAATCATATAAACACATGAATCTGTAATCATATACTAGTATATTGAAATATATTGGTTCATAAAAAATGGATGCAAGCCCATGCTGCTGTTGCATGTAGCACAAGAATTTTCTCATTTCCTATGAAGCTAAAGTAACCACTTCTAAATGTTTATCGAATATCGACAAACTTATGCATTCGTGCATTTTCGCGCACAAATAATATACTACAAGACAGAAAGAACAGGGCAAAAGTTGCAGAAAAGCCAACGGCAGAAGCTAAGAAAGCGACCATGCTTAAGATTGTGCTAAGTTAAGAATAATCCAGTCAGGCTAATATGGCCTCGATCATGACAATAAAGCAGGGTAAAATAAACTAATATAACATAACGACATGGATCCTGGTGATAAGAGAGTTGCAGCCTTTGAGTATTCTGTACGAGCCACGTCCTACCTCAGCCTCAATTGCAGGAACCGAACTGATATGCATCAAAACCCGCCATGTCACCCTCAAACATGCTCCCGTCTTGTTCCTGCATCAATCACCACCCGCATTTCAGCACCACGGCTATAAAGAAAGAAATACGGTATTACTAAACACACTTAATAAATGAAGGCATTTAAGGTAACGAGAAGTGCAAAAAGGAAAGATAAGCATCAACATTACGTGAGGGTAACATAGCATCTGTCAGTCAAAAGCAACCTATAATCATGTAGTTCATTAAGACTTAGCTAAAAACGAGAATAATACATAGGATACAAGAAGTGCAAATAAAAAGATTGACTAGTTTTCCTTCGATGTACAACCAAACATTTATCAAACAGCCTGAGTTTCATTCAATCATATCTAAGGTTCAGAATCTATTCTTTTTATTTCTGGTTTCATTTGATACTTATCAGATCTAAATCTACTATGATCTAGGAAGAAATCCCCTTATTTAAAACTAAAGCAGCCATGCAGGTCCAAATTCTGTTTAAGTTGTTTTAAGCATGAACGACTTAATTTAGTCAGCAACATATACACGAGGATGCTATTTTACCTTTACCCTAAAATGTTGATATGAGCATTCCAAAAGAAGAAGAAATTTTGTTGTACTACCAATCAAGGTTTTCTATATATCAGGCATGTCAATCAATCAACAGTAAATATGAAGCAAAATCTAATTGTAAAATTATTTAAGAAAAATATCATTACCCGCTTGATCATTGAAGACATCAAGTCATCAAAGGCATCATAGCTATTAGGAGGAAAACCAGGTTGTGGCTTTATTTGATCCAATGTTTTCTCGACCTCACCTTGCTGCATGAAAGTTGGAGGGGCACCCACGCTTGATCGGACATCAATTCTCCTGTCGGTAATTCCATTTTGTCCCACTCCCTGGCTTAGAGGAGATGCAACACCGTTAGGTGTAGCCTGGAAATTGAAGTTGCTAAACATGTTATTCTGCGAGAAGTTCTGCTTTGGATCCCCCCAGCATTGCCCGGCTACTTGGTTCATGTTCTGAATACTACCACCCGTAACAAAGACCTCCGGGCACTGAATCTCTCCTCTTGAATCTTCAAGGCCACCCGAAGAGGCAGTGGAAGAGAAACTAGGAAGTCTGCTATGAAGTTGAGGTCTTAAAGAATGATTGTCCCTTCCATTGGTAAGGGGCATTTGTCCTCCTTGACTAAAAGAATCGGTTGGGGGCAAACCATTCAAATGAAACTGTGACAGCTGGTGTACAGCATTCTTCTCAAACGGGTCTGAATGAAATGAAGACAAGCTAACATTGGAGTGATCGACAAAAACACCGCTGTTGAGTGCTTGAGGTGAATTCCCCTGCAGCAGCATAGCATTATTCGATGCACCGGTTAAGATGTTATTTGAGTTAACCGCCCTGTTGTCGGAAAATGAAGCAGCAACACCAAACATTCTAGAGTCATCCAAAGAAGTGAAGTCCCCAACAAGAGAGGCACACTTATTCTGCTGCAACTGATCAAAGTCCAATGATGAAGGAACTCCTTGATATAGAGTTGTATTTTGGCTTGCTGGAGAAACACCTCTATGCAGATTTCCCATCATATTGGTCGGATTGCTTACATTTTGACTAGGACGAACCAGCGTGGATGAAGTAAGATTACCAAGGTTAATGCCCCCGGGAGAGTTAAGTCTACCAAGCATTCCACTTTGTGAGTACGGTGAAAAAGTTGGACCAGCCAGCCTTCCTGATCCAGTTAGTGATCGGAACTCTCCTAGCCCGTCCAATGCACTCATTCTCATGTAAGCAGCTTCCTTTCCTCCCAATGCAGCAACCATATTGGCTTGCTGTGCTTCCGATGAACTTATCCTTTTCAGGTATAGCCTGTACTTCTGCATGAATGCAAAAAAACCAGAATCAGTTAAAGCTACCACGAAAAGAAAAACCTTTCTACTCTTAAACAATCGATTTCAGTTTATAATATCCACTTACATTCTATAAACTACTCTTTTAATCTAAGGAGTATCAGAGACTAACATGAAGGATATTATCAAATCTTCTATTAGATATTCACGATAACTTTTGAAAAACAAGACTCTTCAAGTAAGACGGAGGGAGTACCACGTTACACTATACATCGGATACTTGAATACCAGGACATGATAATGAAGTTCTACATCTTGCTAAATCTACTTAACTTTAACCTAAATCAAGATATTTTAGGCATTCATACCTGTAGATGGCTTGCAACATTTTCCCTAGTAAGGCCGTCAACATTCATCAGATCAAGAATCCTTTTAGGAACAGCTTCTGTTACATAAAAACAGAAGGTAGACAAGTATGAGAAGATTCTCATTTGTGCGGGGAAGAAAATGCAGGAAGAAATACAGATTCATAGGCAAGAACTGACTCTCAATTCCCAACTGATGAACCGCGTTCACAAATTTCCTGTGCAGCTCTATTGACCACACGACCCGAGGCTTCTTCTGCGTTCCTAGTTCTTCTTCATCCCCATTGTCAGAACCGTCATCTTCATCATCCTTTCTCTTCTTGTTAAGTTTTCCACTCTGATCTCCGCTGCCAGTCTGACAAGGCACCCCACCGCCTTCTCCACTTACTTGAATAGCCTTGTCAAAATATCCAGACTTGCTTTGCGCCTTAGGATTGATTTTCTTTTTTCTAACCACATGCTGCCAAATGTTCCGCAGCTCCTCGATGCGAACTGGTTTCACCAGATAGTCGCATGCCCCGTGAGTAACCCCCTTCATCACTAGCTTGGGGTCACTGTTGGCTGACAACACTGATCCAATAGAAAAAGAAAAGAAAATTGAATGAGCTAATACCGTTCAACTGATAATAACATTACTCAACATAGACATGTCATGAAGAACAAAACAGATGTACACTAGCTGCATAGTGAACTCTAAATAATACAGTGAATGGACATTCATCATGCTCAAAAATAGGGTCCGTAAAGGAAAACGCATGACACGCCCACAATGGGGTATAAAGGATTCCCAACTTACTGATGACGGGAAGGTCCATTTCAAGTCCAAGATGCTCCAAGAGCTTAAAACCATCCATGTCAGGCATAAGAACATCACTGATTACCAGGTCAAACCTGTCTCTATTTTCTCTCAGCATCCTCAGGGCATCTCTTGCTTGGCTGGTTGTCGTAACTAATCATGAGAGTAACATAAAATGAGTGACTGAAACAAAGATCAGATGGTATATTCTTGGAGACAGAACGAAGCCAATTAAATCTGCGACGCTTTCCTAATTCATATCCTTGAAAACATTATACATCACAGAAAATGAGCCTTGAAAAAAATGAGTGATAAACAAAAATATATTTCCAAAAATGTAAGAAATTAGAGATTGAGCAAAATGAAGTTCATGGAAATTCCAATTCATTCAGGAAAAAAAACAAAACAAAGGGGAGACACAAAATCTTAACTTTAAATCTTTGCAATGACTGAAAAATGAAATACAACCACCATTACAAACAAAATCCAAAGTAAATTACACTTGAAATCCAGAAATCCAGTATAACATACAGTTAATGTTCCCAGTTATGAAATCCACACCTCATACCAAATTCAAATTCAAAACTCTTTTTTTTAACAAAAGACATACAATTATCCAACACTCCTACAGTAAATCATGGAGGAACTGCAATAAATAAATTACTCCAATTCAAAGAGGAAAATTACACAAACAGTAAAAAGACCAACTGCTGTTGCAAAATCCAAGGTAGAGACAGACAAAAAACAGAACCAACCAACTCAACAAAACCTCAAACAGATAAAAAATGTCAGAGAATCATCCAAACTTACCATTGTATTGGCATTTCCTGAGAAGACCTTCCAACAGCTTCAAGCAAATGGGGTCATCATCAACAGCAAGAACCCTCATACCCACTGGGAAACTGTCATAATCCTGATCCATCACTTTCTCAACAGTCATCTTGTCCGAACCTCAACAGAAAAACCTTAAGCAAACAGAAAAATCCCAGATGTCAAAAACAAAAACAGAGATCAAAGATCACAAAGGTTGAATTTTGATCATCGAAAAGTCCCTTTCTCCAACTTCTCAACAGAACCCACAAAACCAAACAACAGATTCATTGACATATAAAAGGGAGGGGAGAGATCATAGATACCACTGTGTGACTGTGTGTGTTTGTCCCTGTGCTTTCAAGACACAACAAAGATGGAGACTAGAGTTTTTTTAAGTCATCAAAATCAAAACTTTTTCACCTCTCTCTCTCTCTTCTGTCTTTTCAATAAAATAGTGAATATATAACGCAACAATAAATACAAAAATATTATGAACTTATCATTCTCTGGTTGACCTGTACCAGAGAATCAGTGGTGCCCCACCTCACTGGGTCACTCATTGCAATATTTTTGGCTTGTATAAAATTCTCCAAGAAACCTTTAAAAAATTGAATGCATTTCAATCTTTTTTAAAATGAAAAATATAACAAAATCCCTAAACGATAGCTCCTTTGCTTTTATAACCCTTCCCCCCCCCCTCCCCCCCCCATTTTTTTCTTTAAAAAATTCTGTCTCCCCTTTGTTTTTAATACATTTGTATCCTAGTTCTTAAATTTCCCCATTTTTTTCTTTACAAAAATCTGTCTCCCCTTTGTTTTTAATACATTTATATCCTAGTTCTTAAATTTCCAAACTTACTCAATAAACATTCTCAAATTTACATCCTATTTCAAATAACACAGCCATTTCGATAACCAAAAAAACTTATTCTTATACAAAAAAAACACTTATTACATCGATAAAACATTGACGATGGTGTTGTTTTAGGGCTAAAAAGGGAGAAAATCATGAGATAAAATCTTCATCATTATACCAAAACAAATAGAATCATACGAAAACGAAGGATTTCAGAGAAGATGAAAAGGATGTAACAAAATAGCAGCAATGCACTTCTCATTATTACCGGAGAATGGCAGAGTAGTTTCAAGAATTAGAGTGTGATTTTGCTTCAAATGGCTGTGAGCCATGTACTATAAGTGTGGGGTATATATAATAAATTTATCAAATATTCATAAATTAATTAATAAATAAAGAGTGAAGGAAACAATACCTATAAACACGTGTGGTCAAACTAATAAATTTTAAATAGAGTAATCACATAAAAGATAGTTAACATATATTTAAAAGGACGGTGGTGGATTCAATAAAACGGTGTACAACTTTGACTACGTTTTTATCTAAAGAAAAAACAAATTTCGTTTCAAAATAACGTACGATGAATTTAACCCCATCTTATGTTGGTAGAATTTTATGGAATGTCCATTTTTTTAAAAATAAAAGAATATATGTCATAAGTATAATAGTGCATTAGGAATGGAAAGTACGAAAAAAGGCGTGGTTCTTTGAATCTATAGAAATGTAGTTCAATGAAGATCAGTTGGGAATCTTAGGTAATAAATTAGGACATTAAATGCTTACTATTTTGCAAAAATTACCCTTTTTGGAAAGTCATTTGTGGCCTCGAGTACATCAACATAACTCCTTTCTTAGGGGCCTAAAATTACTTTTACCGTGAATATAATTCACAATGTTTGAATAAGAGAAAAGGAAGATAAGCCATCGTCTTATTTTTTAAGTGGATCTTCTTAATTCATTACATAAGTTTATGGGCATTCCACTTATTTTTTACCTTATACACTGTATTTGTTAAATTACATATTCCCTCCGGGTTTTTTTAACATTCGCTCACTTTCCCTTTTGGGATGGTTTTTTTAATATTGGTTCAGTTCCCGTTTGGCAAATTATATGTTGTTTTCATCCACACAATTTACCTTTTACTATTTCAATGCATTCCCGACCACTAATTCTACCTTTCTAAGTCCAAATATCAAAAGGAAGTGAGCCAGTTTTAGTGAATCGGAGGGAGTACTAAATTTAGAAACTTAAAAATATATTTTTTACATTATGTATTTTTATATTTTCACATTCAAATACACATTATTACTTGTTCCAACTTTTAAATTACAATATTAAAATTTTATTAAAAATTACAACATTTAAGGTAGTGAATTGCCCATAAAATTAAGGAAATACCGTCTTTCGTGAGACTTTCTTTTTTATATAATTAATTTCATTGTGATCTTTAGTTTTTGTTCTTTAGTATAATTAAAAGTATTTACTAGCTGTTTTAAAAAGGAAATAAAATTATTAAAATTGACAGCAATTAAAATTTCATTAAAAAGGTATTCTATCTACGTAGCTGGTTGGAATTTGTATATAATTGATTTGAAATAAAAGTGTAATAGAAAATATTTTTAGTGAAAGTACCATTTATTTAATTCATTTTAAAATTCACACTTTGACTTTTTTAAATTAACTTTTAATATTTTTAAATAAATAATTAAAAAATTAATATAATTTAAAATTACAATAAATTAAAAAATCAAGATATTATTTCAATCTATATATTTAATACAATTTTACATTTAGAATAAAACATTTTTACTAGTCAAAGTAAGAATCTGGTAACGGGATTATATTGTTGGATTGTTCAATTATGTTCTTAGGACAAAGATTAGACAAATTCGATTTTATTTGTTCACTTCAAGATTACAGCAAATTTAAGGATCTGAAACTTTGGATAATACGAAATGCACAAGAATACCCTTCTCTTTTAGTATTTATGTTTGTATATATGATGATAATATATTTTGTATATGTTTGTTAGCTAGTAAAATGCATCAATTGCAAATTTTTATTATATTATTATAACATTAAAAGGCATGTAATATTTTCTCCAACCAACAGTTAGCTATTTCAAAGTCAATTGACAGTTAAAATGAATTGTATAATTATTTGCTTTATAAAAAGGAAAATATAAATGTAAACTGCTATAAATATATGCATTACAATTTTAATAATTTTGTCATATATGATTGACTGGTAAACTATAAAATGACACCGTTAAAAAAATACTACATCAATCCCATTATAATTACATTATTAATTTAGTCAAAATTAACTTAAATTAAGTATAAAATTTCACTAATGTATAAATAATGATATTATCATGTGACACAGTGTAAAATTATTTTTAATGTGTATTTATAAATATTATTTTTTTCATAATTTTAAGTTATACATAATAAAAAATACAAGTGACCGATTTTTTTTTATCAACCTTCAAATTTAGTTTGTGTAAATTAATCCGGAACCGAGAGGATAGCAATTCTTTAATCCTCAATTTTGCGTATTGATACTTGTTCACTTTTATCAGAAAAGAAAAATAATCATATTTTGATGATTATTTATTATACATGCAAATATAATTCATTAAATTAAATAAAAATAAAATATAATCAAGTGAAATGTCTAACCAACTGACAATCGGATTAATTGTAAAAATATTTTTTTTATAAATTTTAAGAATGGATTATAATTATTTATATATTGAGATTCATTATAAAAGCATTTTATAATTACAGGTATCTCGTTGAAATAAATTAAATAAATATCAAATCACACTATTAGTCATACTAATTATAAAATTACTTTGTGTAACGATTAGTCAGTTTAAAACAAAACCTTGTAAAATCAAAGATAATTAAGGTCTATACCTTTTATGAAATAGATTAAAATTAAGTAAACTGAATAATAGTAATAATATGATTAAATTAAAATAAAATTTATTAAACTGAATAGAACTGGATTGAAATGCAGATAAATTGAAGAAAAAAAGTACAATAAAGTTCCGTTCTTCCAATCTAATTTGTATAGAAATTAACTAAACTAAATTAAACAAATATTAATGCACTAAACTAAATTAAACTAATTATAATTGAATATAAATATATTGAGTTGGAATTAACTAAAATTAAGTAAATTCAAACATAATGAACTTAACTACAATATAATATAATATAAATATGTAACAATGGACTAAAACTAAGTTAAATAGCATCAAATTAAAATTTATAGAACTAAAAATTTAAAATATATATATATTAAACTAAACTAAATTTGAATAAATAATTTATTTAATCGAATAGAAACAATTTAAATTAAGAGTTTGTATCTTGAAAGACCGTATTTTCATATTTTATTGAAAGACAAATGTTTAAACAGTAAATTAAAAGAAATCAAGATAAAAAAATTGGGTTTCATTAATCGGTTTATAAAATTATAGCTACTGCACATTGTATAATAAAATTTTAATATTGCAACTAAAATATTTTACCTTTCTATAATTCTAATTTAGCCCAATTTTTACACAATAATTCTAATTTAACCCAATCTTTCCATATACTTATGGAAAGACGATTTTTCCTAATAGTTAGCGTTAAATGAAACTTTAGATAAACTAGGAAAACCCGTGCTTAAAATGAGATTACAAGGCGGAATGTATGGGATTTGAGTTTGGTGAATTAAGGATTTAAATATAACCTTTTAATGTGTTAAGAAAATGGCAAAATTTTAGGAAAGACGGTCTTTCCACATGCTTATGGAAAAGACGGGGTTTAATTACAATAATAAAAGGTAAAAGGTATTTGTTGCAATATTAAAGTTTTATTATGCAACGTGTAGTAGTTATA
>JAULKM010009382.1:3690-14877 GCA_032355605.1 Rubia tinctorum | reverse complement strand
GGCGGCGGAGCTTCCGAAACCAGCGGCGGCGGCGGAGGAGGAGCTGCAGTTATCGGCGGAGCCGGAGGCATAGCTGTTGGTGGAGGTATAGCTGATGGAGGTGGCGGCGGCGGCGGCGGTAGTGGGGAAGGATTCGTCAGAGTTGGGCTGGAAATTTCTCCGGCCGAGGGCGGCGGAAATGGCGGCGGTGGTGGTGGAGATTCATTGGAATCGGAATTAGGAGATGCGGGTGAATTATTATTGCTGGTGCTGCTTGGGCTGCTGGGATTAGGGAAAACCGCTGGAGATTGGAAGCAAGAGTCATCATCTTCAGAGCATTTGTTGTTGGATTTATGGGAGGTGTGCCTAACTAGGCCGATTCCCAGTAAGAGTCCGGTCACAAGGAGTGCTGTGACTATAAAGATGAAGATCTTGGTAGCTTTTCCCACATAGCAAATCATCTCTTTTTATTCTGCACCAAGTAGTACTATTCACTTGCTCAGAAATGGGCTCAGACGCTCACAGAGTTTCAGTTGGTGGGTGAATAAATGGCTAGGATGAATTGATTGCTGTGTGTTAAAGATAGAAATGGGGTTGGGTATGTGTGTTTTTTTGTGATTTCTGAGGTGGCTGTGGATTTATATATTTTTTTAAAGGGCTGTGGATTCTATGATGTATCTCGGTTGAGTGCTCTATTTTCTAGTACTCCCTCCGTCTCGGGGAATGTGTACAAAATATATTTTTTTATTTTCAAAAAACATGTTTAATTGTAAATATGTGTATCTAAAGATAATAATGTCACATAAAAAAATTGATGTTTAGAAACTACATTTTATGACGAATCTAGCAGTATTTATGTTCATATACATATTCAAGTATATGGTCAAAATTTAACAATTTTTAGTAAGTGTGAAGGAATTAGCTCTTTCTTGTCTTGGTTATTTTTGTGAGAGAGAAAGGGAATGCTGTGAGGGTGGCACATGGTGCCAATTAAGGGAGGATGTGCACTAATATTAGTTCCGAGTGTGCATGGGCTGTTGCTCTAATTTATTTCATTGTTTTGGCTGTATCTCTGTCGAGCCTTGTCATTACCATTTGGAAGGAAGATGGAATTGATTAAAAAAAACCTCTGGATGTGGAAGTTATCAACCACGATCACAGTCCTGGATGTGGAAGTATTTGCATACACTAAAAAAATTTTTAGCTATTATTTCACCTTTTTACCTCGATTTTTTTAAGTCAAATAATCGAAGCAAAAAAAATCTTTTACTTCAATTTTTTTAAAGTACAAAACAGTATTACCTCGATTGAAAAATAACCTAGGTAAATAATATATATTTTTCCTCGGTTAATATTTTAACTGAAGTAAAAAAGGTGAAAAGTCAAAGTAAATAATCTTAGTGACTAGCGTGCGAAATCGTATTTGTTGTTTAAAAAGACCCGTCGATGTCGCAGTATAAGTCATTTTCAATGACATGCACTGCGATGTGTCACCGACGTCGCAGATGTGTAAATGATAGATCCAGTTGGAAAAACTTGGTCTTGAAAAAATAGGAAGTATTATTTAAATATTTAAAAAAGTGGAATAAGATGGAAAACCACAACAAACAATAAGTAAGGAATTTGAAGGTGCTAGAAAAGAAATTTTCATTCCTTTTCTTCTTTATTGATGTTTTCATTTTGTTTCACATCGGCTAACTTTTATATGTTCTAGTTGTTTGAAATTGATTCACTTCGGTCTACAGAAGTATTTTTTTTCAATGGTTTTTTAAACGATTGTAGAAAAAATTGTTGAATGATACGATTGAAATTGGTATTCAAACTCATGCACAGATCAAATCGCACATACAATTAATTGTATATTTTTTAGATAAGGAAATGAAATTATTACATAAATAGTACTAGTCATGAAAATATCCTTACATTTACTACATAAATTCAATAAATAATTGTTTAAGTTCCAACAAAACATAAATTTGTCCAATCAGGTCGCAGAAATGATGACCTTGAAAACAATCAGGCTCCCATCTTTTATAATCTCGAAGAATAAGATGTCATACATGCATAGGCAGTTTCTGGAAAGGAACTCGTCAAAAACCTTTGGAGACAAGGCCTTGATCTTCCCACCCCCTAAGTAGTTCATTTGCCACTCTGTCCCGTAACACCTTAGCACAACGGGAGTCTTCTCATTCAGCAGTAGTGGCACAACGTCCCTCGGGATGCACTATGTCATTCAAAAAAATATTCATTAGAAATGTATATAAATATATATTTATTTGAATAAGCAATTAGCAACAAATAAGATAAATTTCAATTGTCTAACCAAAGTTGGGTTCTTCCCAAAATTCTACTGCTTCAAAGTGCAATGGAAACGGGGGCTATTAACATCCATCGTATGATGTTCAAGGTCGAAGAAAATAGGCTCTAGGTTACTCCGTTGTGCGGTGAACTGTACGAAACCAAAAAAAAATACTACTCCCTCCGTCCCACATTAAATTTCCAAATTATTTTTTGCACAAAATTTAAGATAAGCCTTGGCATCTTTTTAATGGATTATGCCAGGGGACCCACAAAAGGAAGAGTTATGACCACATATTTATGGCTAAATGTAAAAAAATTAGAAATAGGAAGTTATTAGTGGGATGAACCAAAAAATAAAGTAGGAAATTATTAGTGGGACAGAGGGAGTAGTTGTTATAAAGTGTGGAGATGTGTTAGCAAATGTATATGTAAATTGGTAAAAGACCTTAAAAGGGGGGTCGATAAGATGATCTTTCGCCATCCATTAGTCCTGCATGAAAAGTGAAAATGTTATGTGGGGTGTCGATAATGATTCGCAGGTACATGTCGGTGCTAATTAGTGGTTTGGTCGACATGTACCTGTGAGTTTGATAAGTTGTCAGTAAACTCGGACACATTGTCGACACAAGGACGAGGTCGCACATGCAATTCCAAGGTAAACTTAGATGCCATAATGCGTCATCGGTAACATGTCGGTCATATCGAGAGTGAGATCGACATAGATACGACATCTCACACTGGAGAATAATCTACTAGAAATAAGAATCTGCGACATCGCACCATAATCGCATAGATTGAGTTGTGAAATAGAGTGTATAGATGTCACATATAGTAGAGGAAACTACGGGAAGAAACACATAAACCCGAAAAAATTGAATCTTTATCAACATAAAATTAAACAAAACCCCATTTGGAAACATACCAAAACATTGTACCTATGGTTATAGTCAAGGGAAGTTCACACTCTCATAAATCTGAGAAAAAATTAGATAACCAAAAAAATAGAACACATTCACATATAAAAGATCCAACAATGTATAGTTGCAATAACAAAAATTAGGTGTTTGGAAATAACAAAACTCATTCTTTTTTCCACGAGAGAAGAGAATAGAGGGCAAAGATTGCTGGAATTAGTGGGTTACTCATGAAAGAGCGGCTTGAACTGATTGTTAAGGTCCCTCTATTTATACCCGTTCTAGAACGACGTCATTTTGAACCATTGTGAAATCCTTCGCGCATTGTGCGATGTCACACCAATGTCTGATTAGGAAACATGGTGTCAACTAGTAACCGACGTTGCAGCCTTACATAGGCCTAACAATATCTGCCCACTAAGCAGCCGTTCAACAGGTCAAATTTATTTAAATTTTTTGTTCGGAACCACAATTTGCTAGTTTCAGACTGATTGAGACAAATTATTCATTACACAAAAGTCTTTTTCAGTTTCGTTAATGATAATACTATTAAAATATTGTCCATGTGTTGTGTTAAATATTAAGGATTAGATAAGATTAAAATAACGTTCAACAAATAGATTATAAATTCAAGATTAAAGATTATATTACAAAAGAATAAATATTGTTCCAAATACTAATGAACATGTTTGATATAAATGTTCAAATTGAGTCTTGGCTTAAAAACTAATTATATCTAATAGGGAAGAACTTCAACAATAAAAACTATAGGCCTGACACCAATGACCAGCTCGAAGTAGAGCGTGTCCCCGACCTTGAGATCTTCAGCAACAAGAAACTGATTGAAACCCTTCAACATCAGGGTCTTCATCATCCAGTTCCCCGAGTAAAGCATGTGGTACTCCTTTTCGCTACACCTGAGAACATGAAGCAACTTGTACGGCGGTAGGAACTCCACAATCTGGCTAGACACGTACTGAATTTTAAAAACAAAATCACATCCAGTAAATCTAAAAGTAATTTATAGAAATTTTTTATTGAAAATAAAATTGACGTGTAACGGAGATTACTTACCAGAATGGAATTGACCCAAAGTTTGTTTGGGTCAGTGTGTGGACAAAATGCGAAGTGATATTGCCGAATGTAGTCCATGGACGGTCATCATATGAATCGCTATGAATCTATGTTGGACAACAAAATTATTATAGATTAAATTAGAATAAAATTAATACAAGAAAAGGCAATTTAAATATAAAATTGCTCAGTTCAATCGGGGAACGGCTTGAACCAGTATTGTTAGCCATGATTTCTGAAATTCATATTGTAATTATTCTATAGAAATCAATTCAATTAATCTATTAATTCAACATGTTGGATAAACATCACATATGATTTAGTATTACCAATTGATAAGAGTGTGACGTCACATACTAGGTAAACTGTAGAAAATATGAATGTGCGACATCGCACCACAATCACTTCAACTAAAGTATGATCGAAATACAAGCGATGTCGCATTCATGGAAAGGGGACACACTAACAACAGCAGAAAACTGGGAAAAACAAAGATCCCAAACTCAACAAAATTGGGCCACTGCAACAGGGGAAGTTATAAAACACACATTCTAACACCCTAGTACCGAATAATAGAACCCTAATCCATAAAAAATTCAAAACATGAAGCAAATAACACATTCACACGCCATATACATAAGAATTTCAATGATAAATACAGAAAGAAAAGTAATTTAACCACATGTTGAAACCATACATTTGAGAAGATGGGCAGGGGGACTGTTCAAATTCGAGGAAAAAATGAATGTTTGAAGTGATGTATATGGTGGGCTTCATATATATAGTCGTTACGAAGTATTCTGAATTCTGCCTCAGTCATTGCGAAATCGCAAGTCACTCAACCTTATTAACAGTAAACTGACATTTGAGCAACGTCGGGTACTCTAACCGTGGGCCGAAAAATAGCAGTGAGCTTGTGTCTGACCAAATGAACATAATTGACATTAATAACGTTTAACGGTATATTAGATACTACTATTTTAAATTTATAAATGTCCATGAACTTTATTAACAGTTCGATCGGAATCTATTTCAACACAACCGGTGGACTTTTCTATTTTTACAATTAGGTCTCTCCAAGATGGTGGGGGACATGCCCAATAATCTAAATCAAATTTTCACAAACATGTTCTTTCGACTTAGGTGTCAACGAATGGGGGTATTCTTCCTCATTTTTATTAGTATTCTATTAATACCCTTTCTATGAGCATTATTAATTAGAATGATAAATTCCACCACATAGAATCAGACAAAATTGCACATTCTTGATTTTTTATGAATTAAAAACATAAGAAAAATCCGGCCATCAATTTTTTTAAAGTGCTAACACGTGACCTAGAGTTAATTGTTTATGATTACTTACAAGTATGAAAGGGCTAATGGTAATATCTTGTCAATGTCTCCATGGATCATGACAGTTTCTTTATCACTTTAGGGGATTAATAGTTTGAGTGGGGATGGCAAAGGTCCCGTGATCGACAAATGGAATTAATTTTTATGACTGCCGATTTACTTTTCAATTTTTGCACTTACGTCTGTCCAATAAAGTGGGAGAAGTCAAAATGTAAAATTGGAGATACCCTTATCAAATTCACCAAATCACAAGCACGATGTTCCAATTTGGTCATGCACTAGGCAATTGAACGGGGCCAAAATCTTCTCCGACATTGTATGATGAAACTTTTTGAAAATTACACTATCACCCAAACTTCGTCGCATGTTCGCTACGGTTCATAACTGTGCACCCGAACGTTAGGACAAATGTTTGATGTGGAGATTATGCGTACTATCTAAGACAAGCGCGAACCGGGGTAATCATTCGTCATTTTTGTTAGCATTCCATCAATACCCTTACTATCAGCGTTATGAGAAGGATAATTTCCATCGCATAGAATCAAATGAAATTTTATATTCTATGTTTTTTAGGAAATAAATTGGTAATATAATTCTATCACCAACTTTTAAAAAGCGCTGGTACATGGTCTAGAGTGAATTGTAAATGATTACCCATAAATATATAAGGGTCATTCGGGTAGAACTTTTCGAAGTCTATGTGGGAATAAGACCAGTTTCTTTATTACCCTTAGTTAGTATAAGTTGTGGGTGACAAAGTTTCTCTTTGGGACGATCGTACTCTAGTTTGGGACAACCGGTGATTTTTTTTTCATTTTTGCACTTAAGTCCCTCCAAGAAAGTGGGAGAAGTCGAAATCCAAATCCAAAATTGGAGAAAACATTTTGTTATTCACATTTACATGAGAATGTTATTCATCTTGGCATAAATGGGTGGTCGAAAAGTACCACGATCTTAACTGGGAGTACTTTACGACACTTTTCAATTTTAGAGTTTGGCCCACCGGAACGACGTCGCAAATGCGTCGCATATAAAAATCCACAAGCCGACACAACACCGTCATCGGTTGATATGAAATTTCCAGCGGAAACCAAAATTTTGAACACAAATTTCCTTCCAACCCCATTTCATTCCAATCATAGTCAGCAACAACGCCCATTTCCATCTCCAACACACTTTCTCCTAACCCAACTCCACGCCTTCCTTTCCATTCACAACATTAAAACTACTCAAGAGCTCAATCTAATCTCTTCTCTCAAACATCAACAAGTATCCTAGGATGGAACATCTCTGAGGTCAAATAATTGAGATAGTGTTCCCTCAATTCCATGTTCATTTAGCAATTTTATTAATTTGTCGTCTATATATTTTTTTCCTCATTGTTCAATGATTGCATTTTTTTCATGAAGTATGATGACTATGTGACATGTTATATAGTGTATTTATTTTGTGTTTCCAAGATAATGCTATGATTGTATGAAGTGAGAAAAAAACTTATATTAGGGCTGATTGTGGACAATAATCTAATCTTCGTGTGCATACGGGTTGAATGTGTGACGTCGGTTAGCACATCGTCCCATAAGATATGTTATCTCATGTTGACCAACATCACATTTGCTAGGAACATCTATGAATGTCCGACATCGCTTTTCAGTAGGACTCTGTGACTTCAATCTATCGTTCTTACGACTCCGCATTTTAGGAAATCAGGTACCTTTTCCAAGTTCATATCAATGTCGTATGCACTTGACTTTATTATTTGTTCGTCATTAGGGAACAACCCAAATCCAACATAAATTTTGTTTGTGTTTTTGTTGTAATAGGATGAAGAGAGTTATCGATGGACTTTCAACATGGACTAGTCATTTCCCTAGTCCCCATGATAGTGTTAATGTCGTACAATGTAGGCAAGGGAGGTTCAATACAATTAATCATTCAATTTCACATCAATCGAATGTATTTTAAAATGTTCTGACATGTATTGGTAATATATGTTCAAGTTATGTGGATTTTTTAAAATGTCATTGATTCCAAATTTACTTGCAAGACAATTGAATGTAGTATTTAACCAATTTCTTGGGTATTGGATTATTCAATAAAAATTAACGGCTATCCACGAGCAATTTTTTTAACCATAAAATATTTAAAATCTTAATATTGTACGAGAACCAATGTCTCTTTCCATTATCTGCGACATCACATATGATGGTGGAGAGACGACACCCTACCGACGTTGCAAAAGCCAACGTCGTATTTTTTTACGACGTTGCCTCATTAAAATGACATCATCTTCAATAGCCTTCCACATCTGCAGCCAAATGAGGTGGGTGCCTAAGAGCGAGCAAGGTCGCTGAACATGCGAGATCGCTTAAATTATCCCACGACTTTGATATGCACAAATTCGCAGATTATCCTCCCCTGCCGCAGCGAATTTGTACCTGCGATGTCGGTTTATATGAATGTTGACATCGGCTAGAACGACTTCGCAGAGGTGGTCACCTACCGTCAGCATTCTTTCTAGGACCGACGTTGCACACAAAACCTACCAACGTCAGCCCAAAACCAAGGTAAAAGATATTTTTACCTCGATTACGAACTGAGATAAAAACATACTTTTACTATGGAAATATTTACCTCAATATTTTTGGGACTAGAACCGGTGTAAAAGGTTGTGTTTCTTGTAGTGATAGGCTAAGAGAAAATATGGATGGCAAGTTGGATGAATGTGTTAAGAAGGGGAAGTTCAGTATTACAACTGCATATGATATACTAAAAGGAGAAGTAGAGGAGGATCCACTGACAAAGCTGATCTAGAAGCCCAAGGTGTTGCCAAAGCACTGTTTTTTCATATGGATAATGCTTAAATGGAGGTTAGCAATTGTAGAAAGACTGCAGTAATTCAACATCCTGCAAAATCAACAACTTTGCAGTTTATATGAGAAGGGGGAAGAGACAACCATGCATTTGTTTGCTACTTGTGAGTATATTTCTACAGTGATAAAAGGTTTCTGCCTGCAAAAAATGAAAGATCTGAGGGAGATGAAGAAGTTTATGAAGTTGTTGTTAATAAGGAAGAAGAGGATCAGGTTCTGGATGCTAGTAATTGCTTTATACAGCATTGGGAGGAGCGTAATTTCATAATGTTTCAGGGCAAGAAACGGAGAGTAGAGGAACTGATGGGAGCATTGAAGAAGAAGCAAGGTTGTTATATTCAATTAGATAGGAGAAATTTATAAAAAGTTACGGAGGGTTAAAGGAATATATGAGCCCGGAAAATTTGGCTTATAAATCTTGGATATTATTTGCTCAGGGTTGTTTATTATTAACGGCCCAAAAACAGCAAAAAAATAATAGTAAGGCAGCCTTTTTTGAAGTTTCATATAGTTGAACACTTCTTAGACTTTTTATTATATGTAGTCTAATTTTATTTAAGTTTTGATTGATTTTAATGAAAAGGTTATTTCTAAAATAAATAAACACATGTGGTTCCAAGTAATTATTTTACCGTCACACTTTTTCTTTAATTATTTTTAAATTGATAAACCTTTTAGTTATACAAAATTTTGTATGAAATCATCTCACTTTGAGATAAGATTAGAGTAGAAAATTTACTAGTATCATATAAGGATGAGGTTCTTAGTAGAATTTTCACAACGTTTGGGGGAATAAGTAGGGGTGCAATATCTTTTTTTTGGGATACTTGTTGCAAATAATTGAAAAGCTTTTTATTTCGGGTTATAAGAATCTCGCGGATTAGCAATCTGGATCAAGAAACTCACAAATTTAAATTCCATCACATTCCTGTTTGATGCGCCTATTTTTGTACCAAAATGTGATGTTTCATATCAATTATTTGATATTGCAACCAAATCTGGTGATATTTTTGAAAATATTTTTTCCACTTAAATAATATGTCTTAAAGTTAAAATTTGATGTTTCAGTGTAAAATAGTGTACTTTCAAATTTTCAAATTTCAAGTTTTAACCTATGCTTTAATTTTAATTGATGTACTCCTTCCGTCTCAATTTAAATTACCCCTCAATCATTGCACACCGTTCGAGACACATGTTTGACCGTTAATATGTTTAACTACGTATAATAACGATCAATAAAATGTTGCTTTTTTTAGAAACTACTTTTTTCCACGAATTCAACAATATCATATACGATAATATTATTTCTTATATATCTATTCAAATATACGGTCAAACTTTGATTTAAAATAGTGTCATAAATTAAGGGGGTAATTTAAGTTGGGACAGAATAAGTATTAGCTTTTTTCAATGTTTTTTTAAAAAATAATATCAATTTTCCTTTTTTTCAAGATATTATATTTTTACTTGATGTGCCCTCATGATTTTATAGTAAGAATTGTTTTTATAAATTTTAATATTTATGTTTTATTTTTTACCAACACTAGCGTCACATTATGATATGCACTTGATGTTTTAAAATTAATTTTTATTTTAGTGATTTTATTTGATACTTAAATAGTATTTAAATATAATGCGTATATTTAGAATATAAATTTTATATTTAACTATTTTAATTTAAATGTTTTATTCTAATGTATATTTTATATCTTTTCTTTGATGTTTAATTATTTAATTTGATGTACATGTCAATATTTTAATTTAATGTTAAACTTTTTAATTTAATTTTTTATTTTTTAATTTGATGTTTGACTGTTTTAATTTGACATATTTTGTTTTGTATTTTAATTTCATCTTTATTGAAAATGTATTCTAAATTACGGGAATCTCGTTGTAATAAATAAAAATTAGAAAAAAATATTATGTGGAAAACTTGGATGTGTGGAGGTGAGGGATCAGTCAAATACTGACACGTGACAAGTGAGTTGGATCATAATTTAATTCTTTGTTTTTTGCTTTTTTTATTCACTCAATTGCCACATGTCAATATTTAAGTGGCCTCTCACCTCCCCCACATAAAAAAATTATGAATAAAAAAATATCAAATCACCTCATTAGTTATATTAGTTATAAAATGATCGTCGTTTAACGATTAAGCGGTTTAAAACAAGACTTTGTGATTTTAGGTCAGCATTTTATTAATTTGATAATTAATTATTTTAATTTGATTTCGATGTGAAAATTTTCTTCCAAGTGATGATATCTCCCGGATTCAACTACGGCGAGTCTCAGCCTCCTCAAGTACTTGCAAAAAGTACTCGACTATGGAAGAAAGCTCTGACGCTCAAGTCAGTATTGTTTTTGCTAGTGTATTTTTGTAGTAAAATTCTTCTCCTTATTGGGCCTTCTCTATCTTTATTTATATGGCATTGATCTTGTGATTGTGGCCCACTTATTATGCTCCCCTCTATTGGATCATGGTCTAATAGAGGGTATCGTGTTAAGTAGCTACTTTCCACTATTTCCTCGATTGGTATTTTTGCGATTAGTTAGTTTGTAGTGGCGCAGTGCAACTAGATTTTGTGGATTTAGCGAGCTAGTTTGGTCTAGCGAAGCTACTGCTTCGCATGCTATATGTTTGCTAACTTGGATGGGGTACGTCATATATATCCACTGTACCCCGGGGGGGGGGG
>JAULKM010009353.1:0-14880 GCA_032355605.1 Rubia tinctorum | reverse complement strand
AGTTTGATGCATGATTAGCATATTTACTTGACTTTGCTAGTTGTCTTGTCTTTAAATTCATAACTTAGAAAACCAACCAAAATCCCCCCTGTTTACATGCTTATATATATGTATCTATGTTTATCTAGGCTTATATCCACCCTTATATGCATGATCCCTTGGGAAAATCCCTCTTCTTTGTGGACGACCCCGAATTGCTACTATCAACTTAATTGTATTTAGTAAGCATTTAGGGCTTATAAATTATATCTTTGAGAGGTACGGCGGCGACCTCCCAATGTTTCTTGTTTGAATGACCCTTATGTGAAGATAACATGTTTTGGGAATGTTGTCGCTATTTGGGAAAGAAGTGTTCTTTGTGATAAGTATTGACACATGCCTTTGATTATCATTGCATCACCACTCTTTTCTTGATGTGAATAGGATGCCTCCAGAGAGACCTAGGTCGGAGAAAGAAAAATCTTCTTGGGGTGACAAGGGAAAGATTCCAGCCAAAGTTGTGAAACGAGGGCCAACAACTACCCTTCCTCCCACCCCGCTAGCTTGGTTGATGAATTCATGGGTTTAACCAAAATTCATGGATCGTGACTCTAAGTGGTTTGAATCATACCATCTTGTAAACAAAGTTTGCTTGCAAGGAGACCTTGGGTTCTCCAAGCCTACTTGAGCCCGTGACATACTTGTTTAGTACGATAGGCCTAGAGGGCTTCTTGGACAAGCACTTGAAGATCTATGTTCGATGGAATTTGGAATTCTTGGCAACTTTGGAGAAAATGAAGGATATCAAGGGGAGGAGGGCCATTCGATTCCACTTGGACGACATTGAGCACACTTTGTCTTATCGGGACATTGCTCAAGCATTCAGGTGGAAGTACGGGAAAGAGGTTCCGAGGAAACACTAACCGGGCCTTCCATTCTCTTTGAGAAATTTTTGGCGGATTCTTTCTGGAACCGAGAGGAAGCATCTTTGTAAGATCATGGTGATTGTCCATATGACAATGAGATACGTGCAGAGATTACTGTCCATAGGGGTATTTTGTCACGGAGAGCTCTCACAATGTCCCGGGTCGGATGTCCACGTCGACTGCGGAGAGAAACTTTTACCCCAATATAGTTTCTGCTTTCGTGGATGAATACCTTGCTATGGTAGAGAAGAAATGTGGAAAGATCTCTATAGGTGTCATGGTCAGACTTCTAGCACAACATTTTGGGCATCCGATCCCCCTTTTTTCATATTGGTGAATTTGGGACGCTCAGGTGCACGATATACAATGGGAAAACTTGCAAAGGCATCCACGGTTGCCACCACGACTTCAGAGGATTGCTTTGTATTGCTATATGGTGGTTCCACGGTGTGCAACTTTATTATTCTTCCCCAACCGGAGCGTACGGAGATCACTCATGATAGAGTGTTGGATGATCTATTCTTAGCCCCAAATATGAGGTTTGAGAAGAACTTCTACAAAATCCTCTAAGACTCGGACATAGATGTCGAGGAAAATGTTGACGAGACCCCGAGTAGGGTGCCCCCTAGCCACTCTCAATTTCCCGCAGACATCCTTGACCACTTCTATTTGTTTGGGTAGGAACTCTCTAGTTCTACCCAACTTGTGCGGGATATAATGGGGATGAGTATTCAATTGGAGGAATTTGGAAGTAGGTTAAGCTTGATGGAGGGTACACTGCATGACTGTGGATTTAGACTAGGCATCATCGAGAGGAAGATGACCAAGGAATTTTCCATGATTGATGAGAGATCGGATATCCACGAGGAGGCTATCGAGCAGGTACTTGAGGGACTTCACATTTCGAAGCTCGATGGCTTTCGATATCTTATCTCTATTGAGAGACACGAGATGTGTCAAGAAGAAAGGCATAAGAAGAGCGAGACTCGACATTTGAGGAGGGATCTTTCGGGTCGCATGAGTGAGCTTCATTACTTCCCTTTCTCTCGCTTATGATTTATATTAATTCATCGCATTGGGGATAATGCTTGGTTTAAGTGTGGGGGAGGGAGTAGTGAACACTTAGTAGTTTTCATCTTGGAATTCCTTTGTGTTTTTGGTGTTGTTTTTATTTGGTGTGTTTACTTTGTCTTTTTGGAAGTTTGGTAGAAATTTTGGTGGTTTGATCTTTAGGCTGTTATCATTTTGTTGGGGATTTTTTGGGATGAAAAATTTGGTGGTGTAAATTTTTTGTTTTCTTTGATCTTTTGTAGTACAAAAGCCAACTTTGGGGCATTTTATGCTACACCAATTTTTTTTGAAAAACTTGAAAAAAATATATACTCGGCTAAGTTGGAAATCTAAAAGGGTAACTTAGGCAACAATGGGAATGAAAGCCCAGATAGGTCGAAAGGCCTAGTAAAAATGAGAGACTAAGACCTAGTTAAATTGGAAAATTTAGGCAAAAATGAGAGGCCGTGTGGAAAAAGGTGAGATGGTGAGCTCAACATGTGTGAATGCTAGGATGAAAACTAGAAAGGGCTTATAGGCAAAATGAGAGAAATTAAGAGAAAATGGAAATTAAGTTCAGGATCTTGTGCATTATCCTTAGTTATAACTAAGTCAAGAATCTTGATTTATTCTTAGTTACAATTGAGTTGAGGATCATAGGGATTATCCTTGGTGGTTTTTTGGCAACAACTCTTGAATTTTTTTGTTGGACTATTCAGTGGAGTAAGCTAGTTTGACACTTATCATTTTCATGCTTACCTTTTTCTTAACAATATTTTGGGATGGTTAGGTTACTTTGGTATCTTCGGGGAGTGTGAGAGTTGTGAGATTTTACTTCTTTGGGGGAACTAGGGTAGCTTGGGAATAAGTTGAATGCATTGGAAAACTTCTCTTGCATGCTACATTTCATTTAGATCTTTTCTTTTTTTTACTCGATCACGGGTAAAGGTTTAAGTGTGGGGGGATTGATGTGCACCATATTGCATTCGTTAGCTGATGCATTTAACACATTTATTATCATCTTTTGTTTGGTTGATTGCTAGTTTTAGTTAGGTTTGCACGACGAAGGGTTTGCACGACAAAAGGTTTAGCCGACAATTATTGGTTTTCTTGTCTAAATCTCAAATTTTGTAGACTTAATTAAAACTAATGGATATTTTGTATTCACGGGCGCCTAGAACTTCCCTTTTGATCTCATTATTAGGTGGCTCGTGGGTACATAATTTTAGTTATCCTTAGTAGAAGGCCACGAACCTTAAGTTATGGTAGTAGATTTGAAGGCCACTCATAAGGGTGGTAGTATATTTTAAGGTCATGAACCTAAATTTAGGGTAGAAGATGGAATCGGGGCCAAGAAAGGCCGATTCGGAACTCACAAAGGCTAAATTCAAAGCGAAAGAATTGTTGTCCAGGAGTTGCACAAAGTTCGAGGAAAGATCCAAGAAGAATCAGCACTTTAGGATTGCACAATTTGATTCTTCCTCTTGAGAGCAATGAAATCGACTACAAGAACTCTCAAATTGGACCAACGGTTCATCCGCAGTGGAGCGAAGAAGTTTTACAATCGAACCAGCAGCGGCCGGCACAGACCGCTCAAGCTTGGCACAAACCAAGAGCTAGCACAGCCTATGACAGCCAGCATGGACCGTGTTGGAAATATTTGGCATGACCTGTATCAACTGGCATAGGCCGTGTTCGATTTCAGCACGAGGGGTACCCGTTTCGGCTGGCCGTGCCACTCTACGTCACTTTTCACTACAAAATCGGCTAAGTATAAGAGCGGGATGTTCCGTTTTACACGGCCCATGTCGTTTCAAGTCACAAATTCCAAGACCAGCCCATAGGATGTGATAAATAATGCAGAGTGCACCGAGGTACTGAGCAAAAGGAGGATCCAAACGACAGGGTGAGCCAAACGATGTATGGCGCAGATAAGAATGAGCAAAATGAAGATCTGGTCGATGGCCCACGTCAGATGACACGAACCGTTCTGGCATGAAGAGGAACAACCCATGCCAGTGTCGGTTTCCCACGCTACCGCATCCAGCATGTTCCACGCAAAAGCAAGTTCCCCGCGCCAGCACGACCGGCATGAGCTGTGACAGGAAGCACCCACGCGCCAATTATAGCTGCTAGGGTTTTTGTCCACTTTTAGGCCTATTTTTAGGCCTATATCACTACTACTATATATATAGACCAAGAATAATTAGGGTTCATGTTTTATGTTTATATTTTCACCTCAAGAGTAGTTTAGAGAGAGAAAACTCTCCTCCTTCTCTCCGGATCTCTTTCTTTTCATCTTTTATTTTCCTTTTTGCCCAAATGACATTGAATCCAATGAAATATTTGGATTCAATATTTAGGGAGTAGTTTATTAAACTTGGGGTGTATTTGCATTCATGATTAGCTTTTTGGCTTTTTGAGATTTAGATTCTCTTATCTTAATTCCTATGAATATTTGTGCTTGATTTGTGATTTACCTTCTTTCAATATCTATGCTATGCCCTTATTATGATGTATCCATACATGTATGCTTGAATATTATCATGTTAGATATCATTGCTATCTTTGAAGTGTTATAATTGTGGAGTAGGTTCAAGTACACCGGTGAGATGAGTCCGTTCATGTTACCTTGATGAAATATATTTTCATGTGTTAAAACATAATTCCAATTGAATAGTTATCGCTGAGGAATCTCATGTTGAGCGGTCAATTAAGAAAATCCCAATAAGGGGAAACCCTTGGCTTACCGCGATAGATTGAGCATGATTGTTTGTAGCAATTAGGGTTGTACTGGCTTGGAGAAATTTCAAAGCTGTGCCAACTTTAGAGTCATCCCAAGATATCATTTCTCTTTGCCTCTCTAGGACTAGGGATTGAGATCCATGGTGAAGAGTCTGAGATGTAATGCCCTTACTTTCATATCTAACGGCTGTGACCTACGCGAGGCAAAGTCCTTTTAGGAGGACTTTGTTCCTCCAAGCGGGGGCACATTAGCATTGAGAGTAAGGGATGATGATGGTTTGAGAAGTCACTGGATTAGAGCGCATCCCTAATTACGGAGATGGTGAGATAAGCATGTATTGGTGGTAGTACCTTGCGTGACAGACGAGGGAAATATATGGCTTTCTCCACACTATGTGACATAAGCATAAGATAGGTTTATATTCTTAAATGTGAATGAGTTAAGGATAAGAGCCAATTATCGATCATGTTATACAAATACCCCAAGTGCCAGTGAATATAGTTTATTTACGTGTTTGCATTGTAGTGTTGATTGTTGAAAATCTCCCCCCCCCCAATGGTTAATTTCACAACACTTGTTATTCCTAATACGTGGTCGGATTGATGACCCACCACAGTTTTACGTAGCTAGTTTTTAGACTGATTACATCTCCGTGGATAACCCCGATACTTGCCACGATCTACCGTTATTGGTAGCATAGTAGTAAGAATGGGAGAAATATTATAAATTTTATCTTTGACCCTTAAAACATAAACAACCTCCTCCTGTGTGTTTAATGATGCAGCGGGAAGGGGCGGGTCATATGGTAGGCAATTTAGTGTCTGGTGTATTTCTATGTCTTTGATGTAGTGCACGATGGTGGTGCACCCCCAATTTTGTTGGAGAGACCCTTCCTAATAACATCGAGGACTAAAATAGATGTTCATTTGGGAACACTAACCTAGAGGATGATGTTGATAAGGTGGGATTTTTGGTTTACAAGTCTAAAAATAATTCACCTATTTCCTTTCTTATGTGCAATGGCATATCGCTATGTGATGAACTTGTTCAACATGATGACTCTAGCATGACTTGTGATGATGAATGCCTTGATAAGTGTCTTGATGAACTCAATGAGAATGATTAAAGTGATAAGATGAATCATGTCTTGAGCTTTAATTGTGACAACCATGTTGATGATACCTATGCTATGCATGAGTTTAGTGATGATATTTTAATTGTGGATTGATTTTCTATGCTCACTAAATTTCAGCGGTCTATGAAGGGTGGTGAGAACTTAAAACATCCTCAACCACCTCCTAAACCCGAGGAATTGGCTAAGGGATCGACATTGGCTAAGGTACATGATTTTGATTGTGATGAGGTGTTGCCCACTATAGAGACCTTTCTTGTTTTATCTTCCTTGAATGAAAATTTTGATGATGCACATGTTGATAAACATGATTTAAATGTTCTTTGTGAAATTAGGAATATTTTACTTCCAATTGCGAACACTAATGTGCAGCGGAGAAAGAAGCGGGTTAAGGAGTTAAAACTTCCTAAATCCCTTGCTACTCCCAAAATCAACAAGAATATATTTGCCACTGTGAAGGATGAATGTATTTTGTATGTGCCTCCCATAGTTAAGGGTAAGGCTAAGGTAATGTGGAGACCCGTTCATAAGGACGTGATTTTGGGTGGTGTCATGGACGGTGATTTTGGTGACCCACCAACCCATTTGTTTTGTTAAATCTTGAAAATGCTTGAATAATGAGTCGCGAGAACGACTATAAAGAAATAGTGCCTTATATTTTTACGTTAGAAGGTTTTGATTTTTTTGTGATTTTTGGATTGTTTTTTTTAATCTTTGGTGGTGTTTTTTGGGATTATTAGTCATTAAATTTTGGCTGGAACAATACTACTCTCAGTTTTGTGTTTTTGGGCACAAGATTTTTTTGCGAAAATGTTTGAAGGAGGAAGGCTCGACATGGACCGTGCCAGCCTCGTGCCAAGGCAGGCCGGCACGAGGCCATTTTGTAAAGCACGGTCCGTGCCAAAGCTAGCTGGCACGAGATGTTCATGCGGCACGAGCAGAGCCATTTGAATGCCACCCATACCTCCCAAGCCCACCAATAAAGATGCAATATCCCTCTTTAAAATCCTAGTTCCTAGCCGTTTTATTCATCGTCCCAAGCCCAGAAAACCCGAACAACAACTCCATATCCTCTCCATTCTTAATTTCTTCATAACTTCCTCAATTCTTGGCCAAATCACTCCAAATTTATCCCAACACCTTCGTTTATTCATTCCCTACAAAATTTTATAAAACATTGCATCCAAAATTGTGAAGAATCAGGCCAGATATGCAAAAGTTCAGTTCGACCATATGATCTAAACCTAAAAAAGCATGAGTTAGCCAATGCACTTGACACTTTTGTTATTATGTTTTGGTTGGTTGATTGTTAGTTTTAGTTATTTTTACATTACAAAGGTTTTGGATAGCTGTTGTTGGTTTTGTTATCTAAATCCCTAGTTTTGTACACTTAATTGAATCTAATGGATACTATATCCTCACGAGCTCCTAGATTCTGCTTTGTGAGCTTATTGGTAGGATGCTCATGAGCACTTCAGCATAGTTCTTTAGAAGGCCATCCCCAAGGGTGGTAGTAGACATTAGATGGCCATAATTAAGGGTGATAGTAGATAGAAGCCCATGAATCAAAACGTGGTAATAGATGGAATCAAGCCGAGAAGAAGAAGGGAGTCGAATCCAACACTTGAAGACCTGGCGAAATCATGAAAATCAACACAAATGGTGCCAGCTAACACGATGGTGCCATAGTTTATTATCATGGGCTGCCTGGTTCTACACGGCCCATGTCATTGCGATGCCTCGTGCGACTAAGTGTGGACATGGACCGTGCCAGTTTACACGGACCGTGCCGCTCCAAAGTCAACATTCGATGGCCTGTAAGAATATACACGGCCCACACTATTAAGAATGGGAAAATTATGCACTCGACCGATGCCCTGCAGATATTTACACAACTCATGCCATTTAACTGATCAAGGAAGAGTTCCCATCTAGGGGCTCGTGAGAATGGCACGATCGTGCACTCTGAACGTCCGAACCAAGTGCCCAGCTGGTGATCCTTGCTAAATGACATGGGTTGTACCAAGCCAAGCCAACACAGGCCATGTGATATAGCATGACATGTGCCACTTACGGCTACTAGGGTTTTTGGTCACTTTTTGGGCCTTTACCAAGGCCCAATTCCCCACTACTATAAATAGGAGCCCATGTCTACCAGTTCTCAAGTTTGGTTTTCATTAGTTTTACTCCTAGTTTTAGAAGAGTAGGTAGAGAGAGAAAGGGAATAACCCTTCTCTCTTAGATTTATTTTTCTTTGTCCTTACCCAAGGGTATTGAATCCAAGCATGACCCGTGCCATTGACGATTTCTAGGGTTTATGGTAACTGTTTGGGCCTTTTTCAAGGCCCAATTCCCTACTACTATGAATAGGAGCCTATGTCTACTAGGGTTTAAGTTTGGTTTTCATTAGTTTCATTCTCCTAATTTTAGAAGAGTAGGTACAGAGAGGAATGGAATAACCCTTCTCTCTTAGATTTATTTTCTCTTTGTTCTTGCTCAAAGGCATTGAATCCAATGAAATATTTGGGTTCAATGCTTAGAGTGTAGTTTATTTTCTTGGGGATAATATTTGTATTCATGACTTTGTAGGTGTTTTGTGAAATTCTAAAATCTCCCTATCTTATTTTGCTTATGAACATTATGTTGGCTAGTTTCTTAAATTCTTATCAATTGCATGATTATTACACCATGTTGACACACATCTTAGTCTACTTTCATGTTGGTGCATGTATTGATATCCCTCGGGGAGTGAAACCTGCCTGTAATAGGAGTAGCGATAGTCCATGACTATATAGGTGTATGCATGTGGGTCGATGAGTCAATGTTACGATGACCGTACATTAGTCTTAGTTGTACTTTAAGCCCGAAGGGTTGCAGATAGAGATAGAGTAGTAGAGAACTAGGGTTAGCATATTTTGCAACCTTAGAGTCAACGATAAGGTGCCTATCCATTTTCCTCTGTAGGCCTAGGTAGAAGCATTCATAATGGAGTACCCGAGATGTAATCGTACGGGGGTGAATTAGATCTGCACAGCAGTAAAAGTTGTTGTTGCACTCCCCTAATTACGGAGGTGGAGCCGATGGAAGAATACAATAGCATCCTTATGTGACAAATAGAGGGAAGTGTTGACCATTGACCATACTAAGTGGCATAAGCATTGGGATAGGGTTGTATGTCTTGAATGTGATTGAATCGAGGATCAAAATACACTATTAGTCATGTTACGCAAATATTTCCCAAGTGCTTGCGATATATAGTTTTATTCTCTTGTGTTATTGCATGCTCGTAGTTGTTAGATAACCACCCTCCACCCCCCAAAACATATATTGCAACATTAGCTATTCTTGACACGTGATCGGATTGACGACCCGATCGCGGCTTTGTATAGTTAACATTTAAATTCCTAGCATCTCTTTGGATGACCCCGGTCTTGCCACTATCTATCCTATAGGTATTTTAGTAGTAGAAACAGGAGAAAATTTATGAATTCTTATCTTTGATCTTCCTAGCCATTTCCATGGGTTAATTGATGCCTAGTTAATGACCTCGCAGGGAGGTGGATCACCATATTTTTGAATTCTCTCCCAAATTCAAAATTTTGTTCCATTCCATATGCAAAGGGTTGTTGGAATCTGTTCTAGGAGGAGAACCACACACTCCACAAGCTTCAATCCACGGGATTTCATCCCCAATCTTCACCCTAGGTACTCGACCGATTCTCTTGAAAAGTTTGAAAATTTTTAATTTTAGAATTTTTGGATATTTGCACTTTGAGGACTTGTTAAAAGGGGGGCATTAGTGTGATTATACATTTTTGTGGGTAATTTTTGATTTGGAGTAGTGTTGAGAATTATGGATTGTTAGTTGGTTTTATTGGTGTTGTATACAGTTAATTATGTCGAGGAGACAGAGAGTTGGTCCTAGCGAGCTGTTCATAGGGCTAAGCACACTCCTCAAGAAGCATCATGGGAGAATATTGTGAGATGCCCCATCCTAGAGACAAAGTTTGTAGATGAGAGATCCTTCAAGGACCTCAAACTCTACAAACCAGTCAGAGTGCTCCTTAGGAGGATAGGACTGAAAGACTTCACGACAAAGTTGGCCCCCGATTATACTAGGTATACCCTAGAGTTTTTGGCGACTGTCAGGCCAAGGGTGAACCGATTTGGTGGAATGGTAGACATATTCCATATGGGGTACATGACCCAGTGTATAACGTACAAGGAGATCGCTACATTCTTCGGGTGGAAGTATCACAATGAGGAGGATTGATATGCCCAGGATCACTCGGGCTTTGATGTTCAAACTTTCTAGCCCACCATTACCGAATGACTGTGGGTGAAGGCGAGTAAGAGCAGTGATATAGTGAAATCGACACTGAGATATGTTGCAAGGCTGTTGAGCATAGTGGTACAGTGCCATGGGGAGGCCACAACCTGTACTGATAGGAACTGTAGGATCCTATGGTGGATTTGCACTGGGCGAGACTACTCCAATCTAGTCCATAACTTTATTACCCAGTGTTATGACCTCTCTGTGATATCGCCAGGTAAGATAGAAGTTGGGGGCATGATATCACTCTTAGCTACTCATTTTTTCATGCTGGTGGACGAGGATATGCTGGCGAACCCACATTCCTTATACACCCTCACTCACAGAGCTATGGAAAAGGCTCATATGATACAACTAGAGGCTTGGGGTAATTTACTGGCGTTATAAAAGCGCCAACTTCATGAGACTCCCTCAGTTCGAGAGGACCAAGCTAGCCAAGACATTCAGGATCCAGGATCTCATTATTCAGCCAGACTAGGGTGCACAGTTGGCAATTAGAGCCCCCCGCCCACATCAGGATGATAAGCCGGGATAGGAGGATGACCAGGTTCCAATGGATAATTATCACATTCTCGCACACCAGCAGTTTCAGCCACCACCGATGTTTGTTCAGCCACTACACATTGATCATTAGTTCATACCGCTACCATCTTACCGGGGACCAATTGAGATTTCGGAGGAGCCGTATCAGTCCACTGGGTACAGTTCTAGAGCTTTTCACAAGCGCAACAAATCTCCTCACTTTGATGATTTCGAGGAGTCGAGCAGACACAGTAGCCATGGACCCCCTCCAGCTTCCGAGCCACACCGGCATAGCATCTCTATCCCATCCCAGCATGAGTCTAATTCTTGGCAGCACCAAGAGTTCGGCCCATTCAGGGAGCATGGTTGACAGTGATACCAAGTATGCTTCATCATACAACATGTGGTACTAGACACCGAGACACGAGCCAGAGTGGATACGGGCTTGAGCAGACTCCATTTTTAGGATGAGGCGGGATGTCACTTAGATTGGTGCACAACTTGACCATCATCAGGGTAAGAGTGTATATAGGTTGGACCGGGTGAATGATCTGCTTCAGTACCTGAGAATTAACATAGTCCTGCTCCACTATTTTATGTAGGAGATCACTGATAGGTTGAGGTTAGCAGGCATCAGATATGAACACCCACAACTGGAGCCGCACAGGTAGGGGTGTAGAGCCAGACGTGGTGGATGGCATTAAGGACTCTTCGGTTTTTCCAACCTTTCCTTACCTTTGTCACAGGCATTGGGGACAATGCATGAACTAAGTGTGAGGGAGGGGTTGGAACACGTTCACATGGTAGCACCTCCTTTTTGTTTTGCTGATTATGCCTTTATCTTTTGTTATTGCTTTGGATTTTTAGATGACTATTTTTCCCTTTCTTTTTCCCCTATTTAGTTTCGAAAACTTACTTTGCTTGTTTGTTTTGAAAACTTTGTTTTTTGTGTGAGGGTACCTTTTGTAGATTGGTGGGATGTTGGAAAACTTTTAGTGATGTTTGTTTTTCTTTGATCATATTCAGGTAGTATGAAGCCCACATTTGGGGCATTTTGTAATAGACAAAAAATTGAAAAAATTGAAAAAAAAAATAAATTCTAGGTAAAGTCGAAAACCTCAAAGGGAGACTTAGGAAGCATTGAGAAAGGCCCGGATAGGTAAAAAATCCTATGCAAAAGTGAGAGGCCATGGTGTGGAAAAAGGTGAGAAGTGAGTTCAATGTGTGTGAAGCTAGGATGAAAATCCAAAAGGGCTCCTTGGCAAAATGAGAGAAATTGAGAGAAATCAGAAATTATGTTATGCACCTCTTAGATTGCCTTTAGCAACTTCTTCGACGGAGTATGTTGATTTCACACTTATCGTGTATACCTTGCCTTTTTCTTGGTATGATCGGTTGGATTGGTTACTTTAGCTTATTTGGGAAGTGAGGTTTTTGAGAGTTTCACATCTTTGGGGGAACTAGGCTAGCTTAGGAATAATGTTGAATGTATTGGTTAACTCTCTTTGCATGCTACTTTCCGCTTAGACTTTTGCTCGTTTTTGTTTACTCGAGGACGATTAAAGTTTTAAGTGTGGGGGATTGATCTTCACTGAAAAGCATGCGGTAACCAATGCATTTGACATGTTTTTTATTATGTTTTGGTTGGTTGATTTATAGGTTTAGTCGGGTTTACATTACAAGGGGTTTAGTTATCCATTGCTGGTTTTCTTGTTTAAATCCTTAGTTTTGTAGACTTATTTGACCTAATGGATGTTAGGTCCTTACGAGCATATCTAGATCTTGTTATGTTAGCTTTTTTTTTAGATATCTCGTAAGCACTTGAATGTAGTTTGTAGAAGGCCATCTGCGAGGGTGGTAGTAAATAGTAGATGGCCAATCGCAAGAATGGTAGTAGACAGAAGGCCATGAGTTAACACATGGTAGTAGACAGAAGGCCATGAGTTAAAACATGGTAGTAGATGGAACCAAGCCCGGAGAAGAAAGGAATCGAAGATCACCAAGGAAGAACTGGCACAACCGTGTAACACTACACGGGCCGTGCCAGCCAACAAGGATGGTGCCAGGAAAATCTGGCACGTGCTGTGTATATCAGCACGGCTTGTGCTTGCACAATGCCTCGTGCGGCTAAGTATGGGCGTGTGCCATGAAATATTGCACGACCCGTGCAAAACCAAGTTCAAAATGTACACCTGCACCATCAGTTTTTTTGAGAAATTGACTCCCATCCGGTGGCCCACAAGGTTATACATGGCCCACGTAGTTCAGAAGAGGAAATCAAAGCTTCCCGAAGGCAGGCCATGAAAAAATTCACTGCCCATTCCTTTCAACTCATTAGGAACTGTCCTCAGCCGGCGGCCCATGGAGACTGGCGCAACCGTGATCTCAAGATGGTCGAGACCGATTCCCAGTTGGCACCCCATGCCGAATTACACGGGTTGTGCCAGGTTGAGTATAATGGGTCGTGTACTATAGCACTGGCGGTGCCAGATGGCTGCTGGGTTTCATTGCCCTTTTTGGGCCTCTTTCAAGGCCCAAATTTCTACTGATGTATATAGAAGCCTATGTCTACTAGGGTTTAAGTTTTAGCCTTGGTTAGTTTCGTTCTCCTAATTTTCCCAAGAGTAGGTAGAGAGAGAAAGAGACTAGCCCTTCTCTCTTAGTTTTATTTTCTCTTTTTTTTTGCCCAGGGGCATTGAATCTAATGAAATATTTGGGTTCAATGCTTAGGGAGTAGTGATTTAGGTTTGGGATTTATATTTTTATTCATGACTTGGTAGTTATTTTGTGAGATTCCTAGACCTTCCTATCCTTTAATGTTTGTGATCATTATGTTGACTTGTACTTTATGTTCTTGTTAATTGTATGATTGATACACTGTGTTGGCATACACATTAGTCTACTTTCATGTTGGCTCCGTTGACCGTGTATGCACTGGGTCACGAGTCACCATTCCGATGATCGGACACTAGTGAGCTAGTCTGGAGCTTGATAGTTTACATATAAAGATAGTTTAGTAGCAACTAGGGTTGTCGTAGTTTGTGATATTAGATATTCATGACACGTGATCAGATTGATGACCCGATTGCGACTTTGCGTAGTTAACTTTTAAAGTCCTAGTATCTTTGACATCGGACTTTACACTATCTACCTTTTTGGTAGCTTAGTAGTAAGAACGGGAGCAACAATGCAAATCTTCATCTCTGGTCTCTTGCATTCCGCGGGTTAGCCTCTGTCTCTCTCGTATAAAGTTTGTTGATTTATTAGCAATCTCACGGAGTGCGGATCATACACACTGAAAAACCCACATGCGATCAAATATTTACGATTTTCAAATCCTCAGCTACAAAATAAGTCACGGTCGCCGCCCTCAGTACTCTGTAGCAGATTTCCTTATGGTCAACAATACATGCCCTCCATTTATATCTTCTAAATCATCCACATTAACAATCCACCCTCCCTTCCAAAGGGTGATTAAATTTAAATTATGAACCTTTATTTGAAACAAATAAAATAATATTTTTCACCTAATATGAAAATATTAACTTTATCCTTGCAAGGCACTCTATTTTTCCTCAATTTATATTCTAGTCCAACACTCAAACTAATTAGTATATTCATTATGTTGAATGTTACTATACATTAGTACATTTCAAATTTCCTTTGTACGTAATATGTTTGTTGTTAATATTCACTAGTTTATAATTAGGTGCACCAATTTGCTTTGCATTCAAACTAGATTTGGTTAGATTTAAAATGATAAATTGCATATCTATCCCAACTTGATTTCTTAAAAATGAATTGCACCTAATTTCCCCCCTTTCTCTTTCCTACTACACTATCAAGAATTTAGTAATGCATTTAAAAGTAAAGGGAGGAGCTAATATTTATTTTTACTTGTTATTATATTGTAGTGTTTTAGTAAATAGTTTACTATTAGTAAAATATATTTTTAGCACTACAACAAAATTGTGACATATATGCATGTGGCTAATATGTAAATGTCATATATTCATCACGCTTATACCAATGTGCCATTTATTTGCGACAATTTACGTCATTTCCTTGCCATGTCACCTTTCTTATGACACATATGCGACACATGATTCAGTGTTTCAATATTACGACGTATATTTTACAACACTTGAATAAAATGTCACAATTAAATGACATAATTATTAATTTGTTGTAA
>JAULKM010009344.1:0-14880 GCA_032355605.1 Rubia tinctorum | reverse complement strand
ATATCGATATTAACCTGAAATTGAAGATGATTGGATATATGTATGAATCAGTAAGTATTTTGGTACTGCAAATATGTAGACAATTGCAAAGTAATTGCGCAGTGCATTAGAGTGCATGGTGTCGGAGATAGAACAAGGGAAAATTTGGAGTTTAAGCATCCTGTTTGGCTTATACGAGTGAGAGTTATGCATAATTAAATGTGTGTTAGTTATGGTGTTGAGAAAGAATTCGTAGTGAGTTAGTGCAGGCTGTTCATATGAGGGTATTGTGGTTGGTTAGTCCTGCATGCTGTAAAGAACATAAAATTATATATTGTAAAGAGTACAGACAGTAAGGTATATACTGATTATAGTAGTGTATTTGGTATAGATTATTGACAATAAAATTATGGAAAATATGCTTGCAGGTGTTATTGGCGAAAATTAGAAACTCTATCCTAGGAGAACGGTGAGAGTTTCTACCTTTTCAAACTAAACTTTTTACAAATAATTTTCAAAAGAAAGTGTTACAGGGAGAATTTATTTTATATACTTATTTACTGTTTTTAATCGATTCATCATTTATTTAAATGTATTATCTATTTATTTATTTACAAAACATTAATTTGAGCTTTAATCCTTTACAACTTATTGTATTTGATATTTTTATTTACTTAAATACTTCTTATGAGAGTGCATAAAATATAAAGTTTTCCTTTAAATTTTTATTGCCATACTTAAAGTTTTGCAACTGATTTCATGTGATTAAAATAATACTGACTATGGGTCACATCGTGATTCATAGGTTGTTACTGTTACTGATTGCTGACTATGGTTCACTATGTCACCATAGGTTGTTACTGTTACTGATTACTGACTATGGTTCACTATGTGATCATAGGTTGTTACTGTTACTGATTACTGATTACTGACTATGGTTCACTATGTTACCATAGGTTGTTACTGTTACTGATTACTGACTATGGATCACTATGTGACCATAGATTGTTAATGTTACTGAATGTTGATACTATGAGTTTCCTTCATGAACCATGAGACCATTTATGTAAACTGTTTTCTATTAGTATTTTCTGCATTTTTTTATAAGTTAATGATTTTACAAGAAACGTTTACTGATTATTGCAATTGATTAAATAATGTTTACAAAAAAATTCGTTCATTGCATACTGTTATTTACATGACATTAAAGCTTTTAAAACTTGGAACTCTCACGGGCGAAAGCTCACCCCACAATTTTCTAAAAAAAATTAGGTTAAACGCTAGGTATGGAGTGAGTGTGACGAATAAAGTGTGACGGATGCCTGAAGCCAGTTTCCTTAGTTCTGTTTAGTCTATTTGAAGACTTCTATTTGATTATGGCATAGTTTTATATTAAGATTCCAAATTTCCGCAGTGATAGTTATTGATAAGTTTTAGAATTGTAATAAAAGTACCCGTATTTTTTGTTGGGCCGTTACACCCTAGGGGTATACTTAGGGATGTTATGGTTAGAGTGGGTAATCTTGTGTTTCCAGCGGACTTTTATACCCTTGATATGATGCCTGACGTAGATGCACCTCCAATTTTATTAGGGCAACCATTTTTGAAAACATCAAGGACTAGAATACATGTCCACTGGGGACATTGACCCTAGAAGATGACATTGATAAAGTAAATTTTGACACTTATAAATCTAAGCATGAGTCCTCTACTTCTTTCCTTGCATGCAATGGTGTAAGCTTATGTGATGAATTTGTTCAATTTGACGAGTCTTGCATGATTGCTGATAATGAGAGTCTTGATGAGAATGATGAGAGAGCATACTTTGATCTTTGATTTTGACGATGAAGTTGATGACACTTATGCCATGCGCGATTTTAGAGATAATCTTTCTATTGTGGATTTCTTTTCTATGGACACTATTATGCAGCGGTTGGTGGAGAGTGGCGAGGAATTAAAATCTACTAGACCACCTCCTAAACCCAAGGAAAACACTAAGGAGTCTGAACTAGCTAAGGATGAACATGGACTCCAAATTGTTGACAAGGAGCGCGAAGTTAAGGATTACGCTTTATGTAGGCCTCTCCATAAAGACATCATCATGGGTGGAGTCACGGATGGAAACTCTGGAGACCCAATGGTAGATTTTTCTAATTAGAATACGTGAAGAATAAGTCATGAGGACGATAATAAATATACGATATTTTATTATTATATATTTTGGTGTTTTTAGTAGTTGATTGTTTGCATTTTTGTGTGTGACAAAGGATTTTGTTGATAAATCTGGTTGATTGTTGAGTCTAAGATCAAGTCATGGTTGTGGTTAGGAGAAAATAGGATTTATTGGAAAAGTGTTAGGACATGTAATTCCCCCTCGCTTTGCTTTAGAAAATTTGGGTCGTTTGGAGATGAATTATACTATGGAAAAGTTGGCAAGAACTTCTATTTTTGCCACCACCATCACTGAAGATCACTTTGTTTGGTTATACGATGGTGCCACAGTTTGCAACTTTATGGTACTTCCGTAACTTGAGCATAAAGTAATCAATCACTACACCACATTGAAGGATCTTTTCATAGCTCCTGATTCATGGTTCGAGAAAGCTTTCTACAACATATTATTGACCCTGGATATGGACATCAAAGAAGAAGATGGTGAGAACCCACCTAGAGTCCAAACTACCTGAACCAACCAACTAGAGGATTTCTTCGACCAATTTTGCACATTTGGGGAACAACTCATGAGTTCAACCCAAATGGTGCAAGAATTTGGTCACGCAGTAGGTGGGATGAGTTTGCAAATGGATAAATATGGGACTAGGCTTGACTCTATGGATGGAAATATGAGAGGTTGGGGGAGCTAAACTAGATTCTATCGAGCGAGAAGTGAAGGAGGGGTTTGCCATTGTTTACGGGAGAGCCAACGTGCAAGAGGAATCCATGGAGCAATGAAGTGAGATGATGCACTCCTCAAATCTTAAAGGCTTTCGTGATCTAGTTCCCTACGAGAGTCAAGAGTTGAGGCAAGAAGAGAGAAGAACAAGGCGCGAGGCAAGGCGTATGAGAGTGAGCCCTTCAAGGTCTCAAGAGTATGTGCTTACTATTCTCCCTACTCCACTTGTGATTTTATACTTTGTGTGATGCACTGGGGACAATGCAAAGTCTAAGTGTGGGGGAGGGAGTAGTTAGCCACTTAGGAGTTCTAGAAAAATTCCTTTTTGTTTATTTGTTTTTTCCTTATTATCATTGTAGTATGAATCCTAATTTGGGCATTTTATGCTACACAAAATTTTTGAAAAATGAAAAAATGAAAAAATATACCCGGCTTAGGCAATAACCCGAAAGGGCGACTTAGGAAACAATGGTAAATGCCCAAATATGTTGAAAAACCTATGCAAAAGTGAGAGGCCAAATGGTGTGGGAAAAGGTGAGAAATGAGCTTTGAAAAGAAAAAAATTGTGGGATTCTAGGATGAAAACACGAAAGGGATCCTCGGCAAAATGAGAGAAATTGAAAAATTATCCCATGCTTCTCTTTGCTTGTCCTTTGGTACGTAGTTATTTTGGTAGAGTAACTTAGATTCACACATTCATATTTTGTGAACCCCGCCTTTGAGTTGGTATGTTGGCTGGATAGCTTGTCTTAGTTTCTTTGGGATGTGCGAGCTGTGAGATTCTTATGTTTGGGGGGGGGGGGACTAGGGTAGTTTAGGAATAAATATTGGATATTTTGGGAATTCTTTGCATGCTATGTTTTGCTTGGATCCTTGTTCGTTCTTGTTTACTCGAGGACGAGGAAATGTTTAAGTGTTGGGGATTTGATGAGATGCTAGAAACATGTGTTTCTTAATGCATTTAACATATCTTTTAGTTGCTTTGTATAGTTTATTGTTATGTTAAAGTAGGTTTATATTACAAGAGATTTGGATAGACATTGTTAGTTTTCTTGTCTAAATTGATCATTTTGTAGATTATTTAGATCTAATGAATACTATGTCCTTACGACCATCCAGATTCTATTTTGTGAGCTTATTTGTAGATCGCTTGTAAGCACTCCAGAGTAGCTTAGAGAAGGTCATTCACGAGAATGGTAGAAAATATTTGAAGGCAATTCACAAGGATGATAGTAGACCGAAGGCCACGCGCTTAATCCTGGTAGTAAATGGGATGCATCAAAGAAAAATAGTCGAAGTCCGAAAGAAATAGAAGACTGGCACAGCCCATGCCAACCAGTTGCCTCTGCGACTAAGTCCTGGCGTGAGCCGTGTCCATTTGCACGAGTCGTGCACCTTGACGATCAAGACCTGGATTTCCAATCCGTGCCCCGCATCCAAATGAGTGGTTGCACCATCAGAAGCCAAGGATTGCAACTCCAATTCACGGTACACGTGCATCTGCACGATCTGTGCCGCTCAAACAACCAAATGCACTCTCCAGTCCGTGACCTGCAAGTAATTTCATGGGCCACGCGATCAGTTTGGCTAGGAACCATCTCCAATCCTCAGGCTACGTGTTGCACGGTCTGTGCTGACATGGCTGCTTAGGTTGCTCTTTAATTTAGCCTTCTCTGAGGCCCATTTCCGTTTACTATATAAGGAGCACTAGTCTACTAGGATATAAATAGCCTTCATAATTTGTAATTTATATTCATAGTTCTAATTAAGAGTAGGTAGAGAGAGAAAGAGACTAACTTTTCTCTTCCATTTTATTATCTCCTAGTTTATGCCTATGGCATTGAATCTAATGAGTGAATTGGGTTCAATGTCCATGGAGTAGCGTAATTACTTGGGGATTTAATTTGTATTTATGACTAGGTAATGATTTTGTGAGATTCTAGATCTTCCTATCCTTATGTCTATGATTATTCATGTTTGACTTGTGCTTATTATTCTTGTGAGATGCATGTGTTATATATATATATATATATATATATATATATTATATGATTCATCATAGTTTCATATGTGGTGTGTATCTTGCTAGACTTGTTTGCTTCGTAGGAGTGTCGGGTTAGGCACATTGTAGGTTCGTGAGTACCGGATTTTTGAGTGTATGCATGTATGATCGTGAGTACCGTTCTGATTGTTATAGCCTAACTTGATTGGATCGGACCCCGATATATTTGGCATAATAGTTTTTAGCAACTACGGTTATCGTGTAGGTACCGTCGTTGTTTTAACCCAGGAGTCATCATGAAACGACAATTCCTTTTCCTCTATAGACCTACGGATAAGCGTCCATAGTGGAGTGCCCAGGATGTATTTTCTTACGCTCATATCTAACAGGAACAACACCTGCAAGGAAACTGCTCAGCCGCTTGATCCTTTACGCGGGAGCGCATTAGCATTGAGAGTGAGATTCTTATGGGAAAAGAGGACTGTTCTTCAGATCTTTGATCACAGACACACTTTCTATAATTATGGAGGCGGTATTGATAAGATCAAATGGGATTAGGTACCTTTGTGTAACAAACATCGGAAAGTGTCAACTATCAAACACATTATGTGACATAGACATGAGATAGGTTTATATGTCTTAAATGCGATAGAATCTAAGATAAAAATCATTAACGGTCATGTTATACAAATATCCCTGATGTGCACCATTATGCATGCATTAGCCGATACATTTAACACATTTATTGTCATCTTTAATTTGGTTGATTACAAGTTTTAGTTAGGTTTGCACGAAAAAGGGTTTAGACGACCACTTTTGGTTTTCTTGTCTAAATCCTGTGTTTTGTAGACTTAATTGGGACTAATAGACACTGAGTTCTGGCATGAGCCATCGCAGGTGTCTGGCATGAGGGTGCCTGTTGCTAGATTTAAAATTTTATGATTTTTGGGCCAAAAATTCTGATTTTTTAAATTCAAATTTTGAGCTAAAACATGAAATTATTGGCTCATTAATTCAGCAAAATTTTTGTTTTCCCCAAGTGTTAGTGTAAATAGTATATCAACACCTCCCTTGTGCTTGAATTGATGGGTACTTTTTGTCCCTCTCACTCTCTAATTTTAAAAAATGTCATACTTATCTCATTTGTACCTCTTTTTTTTATTCACATTCTCTACTAAATTTTTTGATCCATAGTACACTACTACACCCATAGGATTCATTTAGATCATTAACATTTTTCAAGAACACTCACTCTCACTCTCATTGGGATATCTCAAAATTTTGAGCCTTTTTTTCTCAATTTTTTTAGTATTTTTGCTTCTCTTTGTGCGGATTCTTCATCTCTTGGATTCAAATTCCGGGTAATCTTTTGAGCACTATGTTTACTTTATTTATTTAGCATGTTGGTAATGTGATGAGGAGCCTTGTATTTGGAAATATTTTGAGATGTTCTTGGGAGAAAGTTTTGGGCTATTTGAATGATTAGGTGCTAAACTAAATATGGGGGTGAATGTATTTTCCTTGTGCTTTGACTATGTGATCTTCATAGAATGTAATGATTTAGGGATGATTCTTGATTACATGATACTCTTGATGGAATGGGTTGATTGTTTAGAAAAGATGCTTCTTGATTGAGTAGCTCATATTTGATGATAACTTGTTTTGGAAGTGTTGTAGTTATTTAGGAAGAAGCGTTCTTTGTGAATAAGACTTGATGCTTGCCATTTGATTATCCTCACATTACCATACTTTTCTTGATGTGAATAGGATGCCTACAAAAGAGCTAGGTCAGAGAAAGGCACATCCTCCCGGGGTGACAAAGGGAAGAAACCTGCCAAAGTTATGAAATGAGGGCCGGAAACTTCCCTTCCTCCCAACCCTGCATTTGTCATTGATTAATTCATGGGTTTGACCAAAATTTTTGAGGATGCAGCCCGAAGATGGAGGTGTCTAAATTTCCCGAAGAGGACTATCATGGAAACAAAGTTCGCTTGTAAAGAAACTTTAGGAGCTCTGGGCCTACTCGAGCATGTCACGTATTTGTTTAGTATGATAGGCCTAGAGGGTTTCTTGAACAAGCACGTGAAGACCTACATTCAATGAACTTTGGAATTCATGGCCACTTTGGAGAAAATGAAAGACTGTGAGGGGAGAAGATTCATCTGATTTTACTTGGACGAAAACGAGTACACTATGAAACACCGGGATATCGCCCAAGCGTTTGGGTGGAAGTACGGGAAAGAGGTCCCAAGGAATCATCGATAAGGGATTCCGTTCTTGTTGAGCAGCTTTTAGAGGATCCTATTGGCTTTGTGAGTACTAGTTTGTGAGTGTATGCGTATATGATCGTGAGTACCGTTTCGATTGTTATAGCCTAACTTGATTGGATCAAACCCCGATTTATTCAGCGTGACAGTTTGTAGCAACTACGATTTTTGTGTAGTGACCGTCGTTGTTTCAACCCTAGATTCATCATGAAACACTGATTCTTCTGCCTCTATAAGCCTAAGGAGAACTGTCCATAGTGAAGTGTCTATGATGTATTTCCTTACTCTCATGTTGGATGGGCACAATGCATGCAAGGCAATTGCTTAGCCGCTTGATCCTTTATGTGGGAGCGCGTTAGCATTGGGAGTGAGATTCTTATGGGGAAAGAGGAGCGTTCTTCAGATCTCTGATCACCGATACACTTTCCCTAATTACAGAGGTGGTGTTTATAGGATCAAATGAAATTAGCTACCTTTGTATGACGGATATCGGGGAGTGCCGACTCTCACACACACTATGTGACATAGACATGAGATATGTTTATGTCTTAAATGCGGTAGAATCTAGGATCAAAATCATTTACCGTGTTACGAAAATATCCCTGTTTTGCACCATTATGCATGCGTTAACCGATGCATTTAACGCATTTATTGTCATCTTTTATTTGGTTGATTGCTAGTCTTAGTTAGGTTTTCATGACAAAGGGTTTACACAATAACTTTTGGTTTCCTTTTCTAAATCCCGCATTTTGTGGACTTAATTGGGACTAATGGACACTTGGTGTTCACGGGAACCTAGATCTTCCTTTTTGATCTTATAAGTAGGTTTCCCGTGAGTGCTTTTTCATTTTCTTTTGGTGGAAGGCCATCCACGAGGGTGGTAGTAGATATTTGAAGACCATTCCCAAGAATGGTAGAAGATATTAAAGGACATTTGCAAAGATAGTAATATATCGAAGGCCATGAACTTCAAATCTTGGTAGTATAAGGAATTGGGAAAAAGAAAGGCGGTGTCAAAGTTTAAGAAGGCCAAAGAAGAAGCGGAGGGATCGTAGTTCGAGCTTGCATGGAGTTCTGGGAGAAATTCGAGAAGAACCAACACTTGAGGGTGTCACCATTGGATTTGTATTCTCGAGCAATATAGAATCAACTACAAGAACTCCCAAATTGGACCAACGGTTCACCCGTAGCGGAGCGAAGAAATTAGCCATACGAACCATCCACGGCCGACGCGGACCGGACATGCTTAGTGCGGACCAAAATCTAGCACGTCCCACACCATCCAGTATAGACCGTTTCAAGGGCCTTGGCAAGGTCTATATCACCTGGCATGGGCCATGCTAAAATATTGCACGAGGCTCCACTCTTTTTCACTCAAAATATTGCTAACTATTGGGGCGGGACATTCTGTTTTACACATCCCGCACTGTTTCAAGTCACAAATGCCAAGACCAACCCATGGGGTGTGAAAAATGACGTAGGCGTGCCGAGGTATTGAGAAATATAAGGTTCTATCCGATGGGGAGTGCAAAACGATGCATGGCGCGGATCAGAAACAAGAAAACTAGGACCCGACCATCGGCCCGAGCTGGGTGACACGGGGTGCGCCCAACATATCTGGTATGACCCGTTCCAGGACAGGCACCTCCACGGCGACACGTCTAGTGTGTCAGGGCCACTGCCCCGCTCCCTGGCGGCTGCTAGGATTTTTGGCCACTCTTTGGGCCTATTTTTAGGCCCAAATCCCTACTACTAAATATATATACCTTTGTCTACTAGTGTTTAAGTTTATGCTCATTTTTAGATCTTAGTAGGTGGCTAGAGAGAGAAAACACCCTCATTTCTCTCTAGCTTCTTTTTTGTTCATCTTTTTATCTTTCTTTTGCACAAAAGTGTTGAATCCAATGAAATACTTGGGTTCAATGCTTAGGTAGTAGGGATCTAACTTGGAGACTATATTTGTATTCATATGTTGATGTTTATTTTGTGAGATTTCTAGATTTACATATTTCTATGTCTTTTGTGATCATTATGTTGGCTTGTTAATATTCTTATGAATTGCATGAAAGTAACACTTTGTTGGCACACAATCGAATCTACTTTCATGTTGGCGCACTATTGTTACCTCCCGGTTAAGGAAACGTAGATACGCTTGGGGTGCTATAGTCCGGAACTGGACGTGTGCACGAAGGTTTCCATTATTAATCGTCACTATCAACCATGCATCTCATTATCATGCCAAAGAGATCCGAAGGGTTACAGGTAGAGATAGAGTAGGTAGAAAAATAGGATTATTTTGTTAATCTTAGAAGCCATCAATAATACGGCTACTTCCTTTGCCTTTCTAGGTCTAGGGTACTTTTGTTCACGGTGATCCACCCGAGACTTAATTGCACGGGGGAGAAACAGACCTGCGCAATGTGCCATAGCCGTTGTTGCACTCCCTAGTTAGGGAGGCAAAACTAATGGAAGATTTTATACACGCACATCTACCACAGACACAAACACTAGATTAGGGTTAAGTTCTTGCATTTGATGAAATCGAGGATCGAAATAACATCAACCATATTACGAAAATATTCCTTGAGTGCTTGTTTACATTGTTTATTTCGTTGATTGCATACTAGTAGTTGATAGTTGAAAATTCCCCTCCAATGGTTATTAACCGTCCTCCACTTATGTTTAATGATGCTCGGGAGGGGGCTGGTCAATCCCCAAGGCCAGTTTAATATAGTTTGATCTCCTATTTTGCATGATTTTTAGCTTGTAGACAACCCCCCCAAACCTATGTTTGTAGCACTAGCTATTCCCGACACACAATCGAAGTGACGTATGATTGTGAGTTATGTTTAGTTAACTTTTAAATTATAGCCTCTTTGTGCATGACCCAGACTTGCCACTAGCTAGTCTTTAGTAGTTGGTAGTGAGCGCGAGAGCAACCTATAAATTCTATCTTTGCAACTTGCGCTCCGCTGGTTAATTTAAGCTTTCCCAAGTACTATGACGGAAACTACACAGCGCAAAACCATTGGCACTAGGAGGTTGCATTGTGGATTGATCACAACATCCACAATGGCAGCCTCGATATCACTGCCACACCGAGACCCAACATTACGCCATCGACCTCCACAACTGGTATCCTGCTCCCGTCAATCCTATCCCTCGGTCGGGTATGAAATTTATTCAATTTTTTGGTATCTAAAATTTATTATAATTTGAATTTTATAATTTTATAATTAACTCATTTTTTAAACTAGGACTGGAAATAAATGCCCAAGCCATGCTTTTGAAGGACGTGGTGGAGACAAAGGCCCAAGTGCTACGCATAGACTGTAATGTCCAGCAGATTATGCTAGAGCTTGCAGAGTTGAAGGCTTTGATGGGCGGTGCTTCCAATACACCTGTAGACTCACCAATGGCTACACTGGGGCAAGAATCACAAGTCGCTGAGGAGGAGGCGAGCAATAAAGATGAGGATAAAGATGTGTTGGCCAATGATGGGTTCGAGTCTTCCAACAACAATGGGAATGGTAGAGAACACGATTACGACAAAAGTATGGAGGATGGAGATCTCACGATACCCGAGCCATGATTGGATTTCTTTTTATTGATGAATATTTGGATGTTTAATTTTATGTTGTGGATGTTGTTTGTTTTAGGATGTATTCTGTAAGCGATTGTACGCTTTGAAGTTCATATTATTGTTATTCTAGAACCTTTGATTTTGTTCTAATTTTAGTAATTAGTATTCACCTGTTGTAAACTCGGAATGAGAACTTTAGATGGATCATTCCGAATTTTGTCTTACATGGTTAAGCAGTGAATCCTTTGAAGGTCTGTTGTACACATGCGACTTCGCACCTACGTCTCACCAAAAGTTTTGGTAATTCTAATAGATTACCGACTAGTATGCGACATTGCATAAATTAAATGATTTATGTTAATTTAGCTTCTGTTTTGCCCTGAGGAGTAGGTGTAATGTTGGTGTAATGAAATCATTCTTACTGATTCATTTTCTGATACATAGTGCAATGTAAACATCTCTGTTTCCCATGCCATTCATTACTCTTTTTTGCATATAATGGAACCATAACTGATTTACCAATTACATTAAACCACGGTCCAACCCAAGTACATTCGAAAAAGTCAGTCAAAATAAAGTGTAAACATAAGCTATGTCTTCTTATTCTGCTTCTTTGATTTGGGGTGCGCTCAATCCACACCCTTTTTTCGTGGTCTCTCCTCAACGCTAGCTCCACCCCAAATATCTCATCCTGGAAAACATTACTTACTGGTGCTTGGTAGAGTTTGTGGAATAATGTCAGACACTGAAGATGGACTAACCTCTCCCACGAATTAACTGTTCCTGTGAATGACCACTAATTCGCTAGAGTCACAAGGATCGGCAACATAAAAGACCTGTGTAGCCTATGAAGAAATGATGTAAGGATCACAAGTCATTCGTGTCCTAATCAAGTCAAAAACTCTAAAACCTAAATCGTTGATCGATACACCGACATTGTTATCAACCCATTTGAATTTGAAAAGTGGGACCCAGAAACTTGTGTAGACAAATTCTCATATTTCTTCAATCACGCCATGGTAAGCCATGTTCCCACAGAAGAGATTTTTATTCTTCACGCTGCTGACATGTAATGCTTTTGCAACAAGGCTAACGCCACTACTTTGTGTAGCAGTGTGTGGGTGTGTTCCATTCATGGGTTGAGAAGGTATCCACGTTCATGTCATACTCGGTGAATGAAATCGTAGTTGTGGAAGGCATGAAGGTTAACCAATTCAAGGTCTCACTGTGACTGTCTTCGACTACAGTTTGTCGTAACCAATAGATGAAAGTGTGTTTGTGTTCTCCAAGTACTTGCTTTTCCGACCAACCGGGGTGCCTCTCTTTTATAGTGGCCATGTGCACATCCACGTACGGGCGACCACATCTGAATTTTTCAGAACATATAAGTGTTCTTTCATTAACATGTCGGGTGTTACTACCCTAGTGGTTCCCTTTCTCAATCCTTTGCCATAGATTCTATCTGCATGCCACAATTTTGGTACACCAATCGACTCTTCATTATTTAAGAAATCCATCCAGTATTCAATGGTCTCCTCGGTAACATACTTCAATACAATACTAGCATCCGGGTGATATTGATTTTTCAAGTAACCCTTGAATATCTTCATATACCTCTCGAAGGGATACATCCATCTAAGATAACCAAGACCACATATTCATATCTCCTAGACAACGTGAACCAAAAAGTGCAACATTATGTCAAAGAATAAAAGACAGAAATACATCTCCCAGTCGCACAACACGGTAACTATTTCCTCCAGTTGTTCCTCCAATTTGCGATGCATAATCTCTTTACATCATATTTCCTTGAAGAAGCAACATAACTGGGTAATGCACTTTCTGATGTGAGTTGGAAAAATGGATCTAATCGCAACAATAAGAAATTCTTGAATCAAACAGTGGGAATCGTGTGATTTCATACTCACCAATCCTAGTCCTACATCGGATACTAGATTGCTAACCCAAAAAGAGTAGCTCGTCGGGACATCGATGCCTTTTAGGCCGGAACTTATCAAGTCTTTCTTAACTTTTGAAAGTGTGTAACAAGCAGCAGACAATTACATCTTCAAGCCTCGCACCTCGGGGGCCAAATTAGGTCTAATTCCCATTTCAACCATATCTAACCTGGACTTCACTCCATCTTTTGTCTTACCCGGGATATTCTTCAAAGTACTGACCAAACTATCACCGAGATTTTTTCGATATGCATCACGTCCAAACAGTGTCCGACATTAAGGATCTCCCAATATGGTAGCTCAAAAAATAGAACGCTTCTTCCAACTACCAGCAACCTTTGGTTTCCTCTTTGTCTTGCCAAATTCATTTTTAAATCATGCAACATATAGGAGATTGAGCAGTGATAAAACAAGAGGAGGGGGTGCCAATTCTATCTTGACATTGGATTCAGCATGCCGATTCCTCCACGGATGAGTTTTCGGAAGCCATCTCCGATTTTCGAGATACACTGGTTTTGATTATGATCATACATTTAGTTCGGTGCTGAAAGCATCTACTGTTCGTACTGTTTTATCTCTTACTGTCACTAGAAATTGGCCTTTACGACAGCTTGATGTCAAGAATGTATTTTTAAATGATGTTCTTGATTTCCCAATTTACAAGGAGTAGCTTGCTGGTTACAAAGACTCGATGCGTCCTGACTGTGTATGTTGTTTGCGCAAGGCCATTTATGGTTTGAAATAGGCTCCTCGTGCTTGGTTTCAACGTTTCAATTCTTTTTTTTGTTGGCCTGGGTTTTGTATGCAATTCTGCCAATACCTCCTTGTTTATTTTTTCACAGGGTGTCTCTTTACTTTATTTGCTGGTTTATGTTGATGACATTATTCTCACTGGGAATGATGGTCATCTCATTCGGAAGTTTATCGATCGGGTTAATAAGGAATTCAAGATTACCGATCTTAGCACTTTACAGTATTTCTTGGGATTGGAGGTTATTCGTACTCCCGATGGCTTATTCCTTGGACAGGCCAGATATGCCAAAGGCATTTTATTACGCGCCTGCATGAAAGATTCGGCGCCTGTTGCTATCTCTTTTGTAGCATTTTCGCAGCTTTCAAGTTGTTCTGGTAAGCCATTTGGAAATCCCACACTTTATCGCTCTATGGTTGGTGCACTACAATATTTGTCCATTACGCGTCCCGACATTTCTTATGTTGTCAACACGGCCAGTCAGTATATGCAGGCTCCTACTGATGATCATTACCATACTGTTACTCGAATTCTGCGTTATGTCTGTGGTACTATGCACTATGGGCTTCACGTTCGCAAGAATTCTTCCGTTTTACCACTTTTGAGTTATTCTGATACTGATCTGACTCGGTGTATTAAGACTCGTAGGTCTACTCATGGTGTGCCACCTGTTTTGTTGTGTGATAATCCATTTGTTGTGTGATAACAAATGGATAAGGAGACAAGTAAGAGGCTTAAAGCCGAGAAAACTACTTGGACCAATGGCACTCATAACATCAATCTTACCATATTTGGTTGGAGCGTAACAAGGTGGTTCACGAAGCTCCATTGCAGAATTCATAAAATGGTTGTCGTCGTCAAAATCATTGTTTTATATTGCTTATGATTCTTAATCGTGCATTTCCAGAGCAAATGGATTTTTGATGAAAATTAAGGAACGTACTGGACATGAAAGAACAAAAGGACCATGGCTTAAATACACATTTCTTAAAAGGTCTCTCCTATTTAAAAGTAAAGTAGGTTGAGTTGGGTATATCCTCCGTTTCGTTGGATGTGACACCATAAGTTTAGGTGAATGAAATGATTTGATGAAATTGAATTTAGAAAGAAAAAAGTAGAATGAGTGGATGAAATTGAAGGAATCTTTCCATAAAAGGAAAATGTGTCAAATTCACAAAAACAATCAGAAAAAAAAAGTGTGTCACATCCATTGAAACGGAGGGAGTACAAAAATATATTCTCCCGTCCATCAACAAAACTTTAGTTTCAAATTTTCGGATTATATTTGTATGCCACAAAACTTTAAATGGTCCATATTTGACCCACTGGCGGATCTACATGGGGCTGGAAGGGGCTCCAGCTCCCGCCCTGATAAAAATTCTGGGAAATTCGGGTAGTAAAAAATTTTAAAAAAATTATCAGCCCCCTCTGATAATGGAAAAAATTG
>JAULKM010009336.1:0-14880 GCA_032355605.1 Rubia tinctorum | reverse complement strand
CTATATTCATAATTCGGTTTAATCGGTTCAAATATTTGAATATTTGAATATTAAATTTGGTTCGGGTTATTCAAATTTGGATTATTCGATTTTTGGTTCGGTTTTCGGTTTTTTTGCCCACCCCTAGGTTCGATGATCGCTATTAATATCCACCCATTGACATTTAAAAACTAGCACTCACATAGTCACATAATCAAGCTCCCAAATATCTAAAAGTGTTCTGAAGTAACACTGTTGGACGTACACTGGATTGTTGTCAATTCCACTACCACCACGTAAAGCATCGGACACGAGAGACACTCCACTATTTTAAGAGACACTCTTCATCAACCGATTTTGTGGCGGAAGTAAAATCGTTGATGTCGTACCCTCTATAAGAAAGTAAAATTCCCAAGGGTCAGTGCCCCAACCATTTCACTTTCTCTGAATGATCTCCGACATCGACATGATCTCACAGGATTCAAAGGTGCTAGTGTAAAATTGTAGTACCTGAGCTTCATTGAAATTGGGTTGGCCTAATCTTATGGAATCCATGTGAATCTCGATATAAGGGACAACGTCTTCATGGTTGCAAAGAACATATGTGCCGCAAATAAATCTTCTCCACTAGGGAAAAAGCTTGCCACGTCTAACCATTTGGCTATCTAACCTCCCTTTATGTCTAGAAACCAGAACCCCAGTGGAATCAACCTCCTTCAAACAATCAGTAAAGAACTTAAATACCTCCTCTGGAACTAACCGTTGCACAATGCTTGCATCGTGCTTATACCATTTTTTCACAAAATGATTGAATATTTTCATATACCTCTCGAACGGCTATATTATCTCAAAATACAGGACCACATAGTTTAATCTCCCTCACCAAATGAGTGATTGAGTGGACCATAATGTCAAAAAATGATGGGGAAAAATACATTTCCACCCGCAAAGAACTTTAACAATCATTGCTTACAACCTATCCAACTTCGAAATACTAATGCTTTGCAACATATAGACTTGAAGAACAAACAGAGCTTTGCAATGCACATTCTTACATGAGATGGAAATCAAGATTGAATGACAATGGAATTCAATTCCTACATTAGCTTGTGGAAATCATGTGACTTCAACCCAACCAACTCTAGCTCCACAATAGACACACATGTACTTATGTTGGATGAATAAGCCCCAAGAACCCTCACACTGCTAAGGGTTTCACAAAATGATTTTTCTCCAACTGATACATAAAATGACAAATAGGGGAAAATTTACAATCATCGACAGAAGTCGTTGGCCTTAAGTTCTTCTTAATTAACATCTCAACCAAATCAAGCCCAACCTTTTACACATTCTTTGTTTTCCCAGGGGTATTCAACAACGTTTCAACAAAAGAATCGTAGATGTTGTTTTCAATATGCGTGATATCAAGATAGTTTCTAACTTCCAAATGCTCTCAATAGGATAGTTTTAAAAAAATAGAACATTTCTTCCAACTCCCTTCAACGGAAGATTTTCGCATCTTCTTTCCAAAGTCATTGGGAAAACTCTAAATAGTTTTAAAAACCTAAACTCTAGTTAATGGTATGGGTAGTTGTTTAGCATTGACTTCCCTATCAAACCATTTCTTCGTCAATAACCGTAGGTGCTTCTCAGGAAGAAAACTCCTATGCCCTTGATAAACAATTTTATAACCATGCTTCAATTGACAAAAAGATGTAGCCTTCTCACACATGGAACAAGGAAATTTATCTTTCACCGAGTACCCAAAAAAATTTCCGTAGGCAAGGAAATAATTAATGGTGCCAAAAAACAAAGATTTTAGTGTGAAGAAATCTTCCACACTACCATCATACATTCGAACACGGACATTAAATAGAGTCAACAAATCACCCACAAGAGGAGCAAGGTACACATCTATATTATTACCATGTTTCCTTGGCCATGAAATCATCATAGATAACAATACATATTTACTTTTCATTATCAACCACGACGGAAGATTATAGATCATCAACATAACAAGCCTAAAACTATGTGTGCTACTCATATTACCAAATAGATTCATTCCATTTGTTGACAAGCCTAACCTCAAATACCGGATTTCAAATCCAAACTCAGGATAAAGTGCATCTAATTTCTTCCATTGCTCACCATCTGATGTATGTCTGATCATGTCATCCACCGATCGAACCTTTTCCATATGCCAGCGCAACAACTTTGCATCTTCTTTACATGCAAATAACTTCTTCAACTTGGGAATGATAGGGAGATACCACAACACTTTGGATGATGTCTTTTTCTTTGATTTCAAAAACATCTCCCGTACCCACTGCAATCCCACCTCTCTTCAACTTGTACTGAGACTCACTACATACTCGACATATTTCCCGGTCTTCATCAATCACTACGAGAAATGGAACCTTTTACCTCGCTTCTACAGGACTTTTTTCCTTGGTCTTAGTCCCAAAAAATCCAAGGTAAATACTTCCATAGTAAAAATTACATTATTACCTCGGTTTTGAACCGAGGTAAAGTACCTTTTACCTCGGTTTGGACTAACGTCGGTAAGTTTTGTTACAAATGTTGGTCCAAGCAAGGAAGCTGACTATAGGAGACCATAACTTTTACTTCGTTAGGCTGACATTGACATGCATGAAGACCAAAGTCGGTCATAGCAAGAAGGTATATGATGGGAAAGGAAATGCTACGACTTCGTCCTGGCAGACGCCGGACAAAATAAGAACGAGGTCACAGATGCTGGTAAGAAACATCGCGCACTGTGGGCCACCCATATCGTGTGCCTTCGGAGGAAAGACTAAAGAATATGACATCGTTTTGAATGACTGATGTCATTAAAAAATCAATGTTGTTTTATCTGGTGCGGTATGGTGTTGTCTCTGCACCGATTTGTGCGACATCTCGGATTAATCATGGAGACATCATTTCTCATAAAATATTATAATATTTAATATTTGATGACGCAAACAATTGTTCTTTGATATTCGTTACATATCACTTAAGTTCAATTTAATCATGAAATGGTTAAGCATTATACAACAATCACTTGTTGTTCAATTAATGTGGGAAAGAATGACATGTTAAAACCCACAAAACTATGACATGTATTCCAAATTCATATTACTATCATTAAAATACGTAGGGTTGATATGAAAATGAAATATTAATTGTATTGAACCTCCATTGTCTCCACGATATTAACACTGTCAAGGTGACTAGTGAAATGACAAGTCTGTCCATCTACATGCTAAAAATCAATCGATAACTCTATTTGTACAATTACAACCAATACACAGGAAACAAAATTTATATTAGAATTGGGCAGTCTCCAAATGAAATACACATAATAAAGTCATACGTAGAAAACACTAATCTCAACATGGAAAAATTAACTAATCTCTTTAAAGCGATGTCGCATAAATAAGTGATCGATGTTGCAAAATACGAGTGACGAGTGACGTCGGACATTCATAGATATTTCAATCATTTCATAGACCTATGCAACATTGGTCTTTGTTCGGTATCATATCATATGGGCTGATCAACTGTGACCGACGTCGCACATTCAAACAATGTTCATACGAAAATGTAATTATTCTCCACAATCAGCTCCAATCAAGTTTTTTCTCACTTTTTACAAACATGACATTATCTTGGAAACACAAAAAATATAAACAATATAAACGGTAACACAATCATCATACTTCATGAAAATAATCAATCTTTGATCAATGAAGGAAAAAATATAGAAAGTATGGTAATAAAATTGCTAAATGTACATGGAATGGATGAAAAATTACCTCAATTAATTTGAACCCAGAGATGCTCTATCCTTGGATACTTGTTGATGTTTGAGAAAAGCAATTTGATTGAACTCTTTAATTGTTGTAATGGTGTGAATGAAAAAGATGGCATTTAGTTGGGTTTGGAGAAAGTGTGTTGGAGATGGGAAATGGGTGTTAGTGTTGAATGTTATTGACACGAAATAGGATTGGGGGGGGGGGGGGGGGATGTGGGTCAAAATTTTAGCTCCCGCTGGAAATTTTAGGTTAACCGATATCGGTTGGGGGTCGGTTTTAGGTTCGTTCTACGCGACACAGTTGCGACATCACACATAAGGGCAATAGTTTAATTTTCAAAAAGTGTTGTAAAATACTCCATTTTAAGATTGCGGCTCCTTCTGTCGACCTGTTTATGCCCAAATCGGAACAACATTTTCGTGAAAATATGAATAAAAAAATATTTTCTCCAATTTTGCATTTCGACTTCTCCAATTTTCTTGGAGGGACCAAAGTGCAAAAAATTAAAAGTTCACCAGTTGTCCCAAACTCGACTCCGATCATCCCGAAAAGAAAAGTAGTCATCCACGGTCGAACTTATAATAACTGAGAGTAATGAAGAAACTAGTCTTATTCCACATAGATTTCCACAAGTTCTTACGACTGACCCTTGTATACTTTTAAGTGATCAACTACAATTTACTTTAGACCACGTACTAGCACTTTCTAAAATTTAATGGATGGAATTTTATTATCTTTTCATTTTATAAAAAACTAAGAATATGAAATTTCATGTGAATATATATGGTGAAATTATCGTTCCCATAACGCATATCGTAAGGGTATTAATGAAATATAAATAAAAATAATGGACGATTACCCTGTTTTGCCTCCATCTTAGATAGTATGCATAATCTTCATATCAAACATTTTTCCTTATGTTCGAGTGCTGAGTTTTGAAGCGTAATGAACATGTAAGGAAATTTGGGCCATATTGTTATTCTCGCAAAGTTTCGTCATATACTGTTTGTGAATAATTTGGACCCATTCCATTGACCCATTCATACCCAAATTGGAATATCATGGTTGTAACAATGTGAATTAGATAAGGGTATCTCCAATTTTTTATTTCGACTTCTCTCACTTTCCTGAAGGGACCTAAGTGCAAAAATTAAAAAAGTTCACCGGTATTCATAAAATCGATTTTGATCGTCCCGGAGGGGATATTTTCCATCCCCAATCAAACTTATAATCCCCTAAAGTGATAAAGAAACTGGCATGATCCCACAGAGACTTCCACAAGATCTTTCGATTAACCCTTGCATACTTATAAGTAATCATATACAATTTACTCTAAACGGCATACTAGCACGTTTAAAAAATTGATGAATGGAATCTCATTATCTTTTTAATTAATAAAAATTAAGAATGAGTAATTTTGTGTGATTCTATGTGGTGGAAATTATCGTTCTAATAATGCTCATCGTAAGGGTATTAATGGAATACAAATAAAAATGAGGGACAAATACCCCGGTTCGTTGATGTCTAAATCGAATGACATGATTGTGACAAAGAGATTTTGATAATTGGGTGTCTCCAGTTTCTAATATACTATTAAGTTTTATTAAGGTCAATTATATTCATTCTGGTCAAACACTGCTATGCTAGTGGGCTGAAATGGTGAGGCCCACATTCAGGTTAGCCGACGTTGATCATACATCAGTCATATGTTGGTAAGGTCGATTTACGTGCGGATTCGCACATGCCAAGGCAGAATTTACAAGGGTTCCTAATGATATATATATATGGAGTCCACCTCATAAATCACTTTAGACATTTAACTAATTTCCCTCGAATTTCAATAGTCCCCCAACCAATCTTCTCAAAGTTATGGTTTCTAGATTCTTTAGATTACTTTCATTTTTGTATTTTTCCTTTAAATTTTTATGTACATGGTGTGTAAATGTGTTCTATAGATTAGGGTTCTAGGGTGTACACATTTCCTATGGATTAGGGTTCTAGGGTGTACATATTTCGTTTCTATGTTCTCCCTCGATTTTGTGGCCATTTTTTTGGTTTAGGACCTTTAATTTCTCTGGTTTTCTACTGTTGTTAATGTATCTGCAAGGTTGGCCCTTTGATCCCCCTTCGTTTGGTGCAATAGTCGTGCGACGTCGCTCATTCATATTTGTGCTGATTTTCATGTATGAGACATCACATCCTCCTCTGTTAACCAATTGATTCTACCAATAGATGAGCGATGTCGCACGTACATGTCGGCCATGCCATTATTTTGAACGTACAAGTATGTGTGACGCCTGGCCGACATAAAAGATTAATTGAACCAATTTCTATCGAACCGATTTCTATCTATCATTATATATATATATATATCATCCGTGACAATATGAATTTCAGGAAGTATAACTGACAATGGAGGTTCAAGTAGTCGTTCCCCAATTGAGGTGATTGATTTTTCCTTTAGATTTCTACACAAATTCCTTTAATTTGACTACTTATATTATAATTTTATTTGTAATAATTTCATTGACCAATGTAGATCAGTAGTGATTCGGATGAGGACCGTTCGCAGACTTAATTTGGTGATATCATTCCACATTTTGTCCATACTTTGACCTAGACAAATTTCAGTTCAATTCCAATTTCCGGTAAGTCCTCCCCGTTACGAATGTTTTTTTTGTTTTCAATGAATATTTTCTGTAGATTACTTTCACATATACTAACTGTGGTTTTCTGTTTATAATTTACAACGTCCCAAGCCTGATCATGGAACTCCTACCACATGTTAAGACACCGGTTGTCTTGAGGTGCAACAGAAGGGAGTATCACATGCACTACTCGGGGAACAACATGCTCAATACCCTGACCCTAAATATTTTTAGCGAGCTTCTTGATGTAGATGAACCGAGGGTTTAGGGTACGCTCTACTTCAAGATGTTAGATGGTTCTTGGCCAATAGTGTTCAATGTCATCATTCTTTCCTCCTGATTTTAGTTTTACTGCTTAGAATTTTGAGCAAATTAAAACAAATTTATTCGAATTTGGAACATTTGGAACATTTGTAACATTAAGAGTATTTGTTGAATGTGATTTTTATGTAATTTAATATCTAATCTATAATCTATTTGTTGAATGTTAATTTAATTTTATTGAATCCTTAATATTTAACGCAGCATATGAAACAAAGGTTTAATATTACTATCATTCACATAACTAGAAAAGACTTGTGTGCAATGAATAATTTGTTTCAATCATTATGAAAATACCAAATCTTTGTTCGACCGCAAATTTTTAATAAATCTGAACTATTGACAGACTATTTCCCTAGGTGGAGGACATTATGCAGACAAGTTCAAAATTTGTTGTTGCAGTAATGTACTATTTACTGGTGTGAAAGTGACTTATATATTTTGGTCCTGGGTGGGCTCATGTAATGCTAGTAGGCTGAAATTGTTAGGCCCATATAAACGTGCAACGTCGGTTATGGGTCATTTCCTTGTCGCCTATACTGATATAGGTGATAAGTTGGTGCATGCGAGGAGGACGCGACAAGGTTCTAAAATGACGACGTTCCAAAATGGCTATAAAAATGGGGTCCCTCACAATCAGTTCAAGCTTATGTTCCCTAATTTCTCGCAAATTCCAACAGTCTCCCACCCCCTCTTATCTTTTCTCTTGTCAAAGGTATGGTTTTTCTACTCTCTACATTTTCGTAATTGTTACTTTACATTGTTCGATCTATGGTCTGTGAATGTGTTTTGTTTTTTGGTTTTCTAGTTCTTAATCTGATATGTTAGAGTGTGAAGTTTTCTCAAATGTAAACATAGGTACACTGTTTTATTATGTACTTGGACATTTTTGTGTAAAATTTTGTTGTTAAAAGCATAATTTTTTGCAGGTTTCTATGTTTTTTCCCGTAGCTGCCTCTGATGCATGCAATGTCGGTAGCCTGTCGGTTACATGTCAGTTAATGAGAATCATGTGTGACGTCATACATTCTTATTTTAAGTAATATGTTCTTCTGTATGAGACGTCGCACCTATGTCGGTTTAACCAATCGCTAAAACTGACTGGTTACTAATGTTGGATACAAGCATTTAATATTACTTTAAAATTATATATACGACCTTGTTTCTAGGTCGGTCAAGTGTTCGGTTTTGTCGACTATAGATCGATGTTGCTGATACATGTCGACCAAGCCACTGTTTTGGACCGACATGTACCTGTGACGCATGCCTGACATCAGACCATGCATTTTCGAGGATAGTTTATCCTAAATTCTTTAATTTTTTATTCAGGACTAATGGCTGGGAAAGGATCGTCAAGTCACTCATTTTTCCTGGTCTTTCACCATTTTACACACACACACTCACACACACACACATATATATATATTTACTAATACATCTTCACGCTTTATTACAATTAATAATTTTTGTATTCATACAATTCTCCACACAATGGAGCAACCTAGAGCCTCTTGTGCTCTACCTTGAACAACATACAATGGCTAATGATAGCCCACATTTCCACTGCACTCTAAAACAGCAGAACTTCGGGAAAAAATTAACTCTGGTAAGTCATTTTAAAATAATATTATTTGTTCTTAATTGCACATATATTTCTAATCAATATTTTTTATGACTTAGTACATCCCGAGGAACATTGTACCACTTCTTCCGAATGATAAGGCCCCAGTTGTGCTGAAGTGCAATAGGAGAGAGTTGTGCATGAACTACTCGAGGGAGGGAAGATCAAGGCCCTGTCCCCAAAGGGTTTTGGCGAGTTCCTTTTCGAAAACTGCCTACACAATGGGGACACCTTGTTCTTCGAGGTCATGGAAGCTGGGAGGCGATTGTCTTCAAGGTTATAATAATGCGAGCTGATTGAGTTTATTGTAATTTCCGTTCAGTTGGAAGTAAAACAATTCTTATACCAATTTATGTACAAATTGTAAGGATATTTTCATGACTGTTATTTTTCTAATAATTTAACTACCTTATTTGAACAATGTATAATTAACCGTATGTACGATTTGGTTTATGCATGATCTTAAAACCATTTTCAACTGTACCATTGAACACCATTTTCTACACAAATTTTTTTAAAACCATTGAAAAAATTCTTTTGTAGACCGAAATTAATCATTTTCAAACAACTTTAATCTCTAAAAGTTAAACAAGTTAAAAGAAAAGAAAAACGTCAATCAAGCAGAAAGTGCATGAGACTGTGTGACTGTGTGACTGTGTGAAGGAAGCAGTTTGGTATGAGTGAAGTGGAGTGGAATGTGGAGCATTTCAAAGAGGTTATTAGATGTGAACGAAAGAGGGGAGAATTTCTAGGGTGGTTGTAGCACCACGATTGCTACTGTAGTGGCTAATTGTCCTTCTACATTCACCTAAATTAATAGTGATGATGGGACATTGGGAGGAGGGAGAGATGCCAAAATGGGAAAAACGTATGACCCTAGCTTTCTTTTTCCTTCTTTTCTACCACCGTCAAATTCTTTACTTGTTGGTTGTTGCGGTTTTCCCTCTTATTCCACCATTTTCAATCGTAACATACAAAATTCACCTTTTAAATTTTATAATAATACTTCCTCATTTTTCAAAGTCAATCCTTTTCAACTTTAACCTCTAAAATCTCTATCTTTTACATAACTGCGACCTCGGTCGTCCATCGCAGCTCATGTCGTTGAAAGCGACATATAATGCGATTTCGGTAGACCTTTTTAAACAATATATGCAATGTCGCACCTTATTCGGTAAGATTATTTACTTCATTTTTTAACCTTTTACTTCGGTTAATATAATAACCAAGGTAAAAAAATATATTATTTACCTTGGGTATTTTTAACAGAGGTATCGAAAGTAAAAATAACCGAGGTAAAGGGGCAAAATAAAAGGTCATTTTTCTTGTAGTGAATCTTTCCCTTGTACAACATATAATCATTTGACAAGCATGTATTTTTTGAAGTTCCAATATCATCAGACATAGGATATTTTTTGCGGCATTCAACCTATCGGGACTAAGATTACCTTCGAGGAGCAATTCCCTTAATAATTCAAGAGTTTTTATCATCGACTTATCGGTCCATTCAGATTTGGTCTTCAAATTAATTAATTGCAAAGTGGTACTCAAAAACTAGTGTTTTGAACCCTTATACTATGACATCTTCTTGTCGTCATGTAAAACTTGTAGGGCCCTAGGTTTACCTTCAAACTCTCTAGTAACATCATCCAACATTTCATCAAATTCCTCATTTCCATCTAATTCATCTCCCACATTCCTCTTATCCAATTCAACAGTACGAGATGTTTCACAAACTTTACCGTGTCATACCCAACAAGTGTAGGTAGTCATTACGAGATGTTCCCACAACTTCTTCCTCCCTATATACACATCATTTCAACAATCCTTACACGGGTATCGTGCCCACACCGCACCATTTTAAGAAGCATGTTCAAATGCTAAAGGAAAAAATATTCTACTAATGACATGTGATCGGGTGATTGTCTAAGATCATTACCGATTAGATCATTTTGATCCATTCTATTTTTTCCTAGAAGTTAATTACAATGCAACCCATGAGCATGCAATGCACAAGCATAACAACCCAACCCTAACATAAATGGAAACCCTAATTCAACATAAATATAAAAACGCATTAAACCTTCATTTCTTCAAGGATTATTAATAAAATTGTATAAAATATACATTCTCTTACTTCTTCGTTAATGGAAAGAACAATCCCACTAAATTTTCTTAATTTTTGAATAAAAATGAATTTGGGCGCATTTATTTCTTATATAACTTGTAGGTTCAGAGTTTGGAACTCAATTTCAAAATCCTACCCATATCAAGGACATAATTCTGAGTTCGGAAGTAGAGTCTGAGAGCTCTTCCGATATTGGAAGTATAGTCAGCCTTTCATAAGGAAGCAGACCTGCTTGTTACGAAATCGTAACCACCAGTGGTCCTCACTTCCAGATTTGGAAGTAGTTACAATTAAAAGCGGTTTGGCATAACCGCATTTGAATTGGGTCAATTAAAGATGGTTTTAAATAAAATCACTTTCAATTGGTTAAATTAAAGGTGGTTATTTAATAACCACCTTAACCGGCGGTTGAATCGCCTTGGAAAAGTGTCTTGGGCGTCCTCTCAGAGGCTGCGAGTTCAGAACCCCTTCAGCAAAGCAGTTCCTCATTTTTCTGGCAGAGCCGACTATTAATGCTGCATTTAATAGACAATTCTCCACTAGTATTACCAGGTACATGTATACAATTAATTTGTAAAATTTTTAGCTAAATTAGCTTATATAATTGCTAGTCAATATGATAATAAAATAAACTAATTAAAAAAGTATTCGTCAGTTAGCTGTGGAGGAAATATTAAAACTGATTAAAAGTCTTTTGTTATATAACTAACAGTTAGACTAATTACAAAAAATCTCGTTTCAATAAGTTTTAGGATCAAATTATAATTATTTATAGATTTTGATACATTTTAAAAGTTTTTCAAAGTTATAGAAAGTTCGTTGAAATTATTTTTAAAAGTTAAATCACCATATTAGTTATATCAATTATAAAATAACTTTGTCTAACGGTTTGTCAATATAAAACAAGACTTTATGTCAAACTAATTACAAAATATAAAAACATATTTCCTTGTCCCATTAATTTTTGCCCAATATGAGTCAATTGCATCAATGTTTAACTATTAATATCTTTAATTACATGAGTAAAAAAGTGAAAAATATAATATTTTAAAAATATATATTATGATGAATCCAACAACGTATAATATGATAATAATCTTACATATATGTGATACTAACATTTTAATGATCAAAATTGACTCGGTTTGATTTATTTTATTTTTTGAAAAATCAATCATTCCAAGATGCTGGAAAAAAGGCCTAGCGGCGATTACAATGAGTGGAATTGACGTCCAACCTAATTAGCCTCTAGCAATAACTAACATATTGCAAGGATATCTAAATTATATGTCAACCAGATTAATCGTCTGTACTATTACAGATTATAGATCAAATAAAAACTGTAACGTCGTTCTCGAGGATATTAACTTGTTTCCTGCGAAAATTATGATCACTTAGCAGAGATGAGCGTATCACGCATCAATATCACTGCGTCAAACAGGGATCTTCTACAACTGTAACATCACTTGATCCAACCACGATCTATATTGTCCAAACTGTAAACACTTTGAAAAACACAGATCTGACGTATCCAAATTAATGGAAACTTAAAAATAAAATCACAAATAAAATTACGAACACACAATCTAAACAAGGAGATCGAGAACATTACATCAACGTGAACAACTAAATCGAGTTATCATATCATGAACACAACGATCTAATCGATCGGGTCGAAAAACAAAACTAATATGTGGAGACAAATCTCACACTTATTAAATAGCAAAAACATAAATTAAAATAAATTGTTATTCTCCATCTTCCCATTAGGGGAAGATTGAGAAAAAAGATTGAACAAGAAGGGATGTGGCAAGATGAAAGAGAGGGGATGCCAGTTAGGTTTTAATAGTAAGTCTGTAACTCAGTTTGATTATTAAAAGTCAAATTAAGCAAAATTGGTGAGACCGAGGGAGTATGATAAATCAGTTATAATAAAAATGCATTTCAGATTCAACGAGATAACACAAGTTGGCCACATAACAGATTTGGTGAGATTTAATGATAACAAAAACATTGTTATAATAAAAATGCATTTTAGATTCAACGAGAAAACACAAGTTGGCCACATAACAGATTTGGTGAGATTTAAGGATAACAAAAACATTGAAAAGGAAATTAATTGATCAGTATAATTTTTTCTGATAAAGCTATTTGCTTGCGAAAGTCTATTGTTAGACTGATTAAGAGTTAGATTAATTCTGAAAATTTTTGTTCAATACTTTTTTAGAATTAAATTATAATTATTTATACATTGAATACATTTTAAAGTTTTTCAAAATTATAAGAATCTGATTGCAACAAATAAAAGAGATGATCATCTGTGAAACAATCTAAACTTTATGCCGAGACTATTCTACAATTTATTTCTCATTTTTCTCCACATTTCCTCTTTCATGGGGAAGAATTGGGAAAAGGTCATGCAGGAGATGTGGAAAAGAATGAGAAAGAATTGCAAGCTGCCTAAAACAAGACAATGTGTAAATAAAAACAAGAATCAAGTGCTAAAATGACCCTAACTTTATGCTGAAAGTGTCATATAACCCAGTAAAATGTGAATGTGTCAAAACAACCATAACTTTATGATAAAATGTGCAGTTATAACCTTTTGTCACTATTCCGACGTTGACTCATCAATTTGGGTATTAACCGGGCCTGAAATAATGAAAATATCCTTGCAACCATACCCTGAATTCTCATTTTACCCATTTTCAACTTATGGGGTAAGGGTATTTTTATTATTTCAGGTCTGGTCAACACCTAAATTGATGAGTCAACGCTGGAATAGTGACAAAATGTTATAACTGCACATTTTGTCATAAAGTTGGGTTATTTTGACACTTTCTTAATTTGCAGGGTTATAATATTGGCACCTTCAGGGTAAAGTTAGAGTTAAAAGTGTAATAATTCCTAAAAACAAAATTCAAATCACCCCTTTGTTACATCAATTATAAAACGATCTTGTATAACAGTTATTCAGTTTAAAATAAGACTTTCTGTATTTGTTTAGATCAAATTCACAAAATCAAATTTGCAAAATAGTACATTACCAAATATATATTAATTGTAAGTCAAATTAGTAAATAAATCTTATTTAAAAAATACAAGATAATGAATATCTGTGTCATTCTTTTATTTACAATGCCAATATGTTATTTTAAAAACATAAGATGCACTGAAAAAACTTCCAGTTGTAATACTTTTGGAGCATTCAAGATATTTAAAAACGTCTCTAAAATTATTAGTGACACCTTGTGAATTGGCTCTATTTAGCATGTCAATAAAATATTGTGAAGCGTTAAAGTATCGTTATATTTTTTGTGACGTTTTAAGATGCAGTTTAATTTAGAAGTGTCATTAAATTTTGTGACATGGATTAATGTAGTAATTCAATTTAGTGACATGTGCACATGTCACAAATATTTAGTGACACCTGAATGTGGAGCAAATATTATGATACTTTCTTACTTGTCAAAAAATATGCATCATTACCGCACTCTTATTTTGTAGTGAAGGTATACATACTCCAAGGTACTTTTCATTATTTTTTCAAAGAAATACCACCTGTTGTGGTGGGGGTTTGGCCGGGGCCCAACTTGTTTGTTAATAATAAAATATTATTAATTAGGGACACTAATGTGCGTTTGATTAAGGATACTAAACGGAATTTCTTTCTTTATAAAAATATTTTTTGAAAAAATAAAAATATTGTCAGACTTGATACTGATATTAAGGCACTAGAATCATTATTGAAGCTATTAGCATTTAAAATATATAACAAAAAAATTAATTAATTTCTTATTCCGATATCATTCTACAGTTTTATTTAGTACTAACATGATTTTTTAATAAAATATTTAAATTAATTTATTGAATGAGATTGTCTACATTAAAATTTTTCTTTTACATAAGGAAAGATATATCAAATCTAAAAATTAATTTTTCCCCAAAAACCAAACCTAATTCTTAATTAAAAATTCCAAAGGTCAAATCCAATCCATTACTACCAAATAAGGATTTCTAAAATGCAGAATTTTAAAATCAAACTCCTAATAAGTATTTCTTCTGCTTGAATTTAGTTTTATTTTTGAATACATAATGTATTCAAATACGTATAAATACAGGGCGTATACAGTAAAATAAAGGGTGTGATGTAGCAACCCACTTTTTTTATTATCATTATGCTGATGTGGAGTAGGCACACCACCCAATCCAGGGTGTTATATAACAAACAATCAACTCCACATTTTTCTCATTGATCCACGAAATCAACTGCACACACTCACACAGTGAAACAATGCAGAAATGGTGCTCCTCCTCTTAGCATTCACAACCATGGCTTCCACTTCCAACCCTGCCCCTGCCCCC
>JAULKM010009326.1:0-14880 GCA_032355605.1 Rubia tinctorum | reverse complement strand
ATAACGATAAAAGATTCTCACACGAAACCCCCCCCCCCCCCACACTGAATGCTAAGTCGTCTCACAATTTTATCAACTAATTGGGAGTGGTTTAACCTCTGCTTCACAGTAACATGTTTCTCGGTTACAGGAGGATCATAGACCACACCCACATGAACATCATACTTAATCACACTACCTCTATACAGGTACAACAACAAATTCATGGTACAACTACAACGTAGTTGTATGCAATGAATAATTACCTATGCAAACAGAAGTTATCATTAAACAACACAAAAACTCATTCAATGAATCTCCTCCAACAATATTATAACAAATCGGATTAGCGTCAACATCACTAAAAACACATTCCCAAGGCATTGATTCATGACATTATGACTTCAAACAATTATTCATCAGAAATGTCTACCATAGAACTCCTAAAAAATGTTACCTTCAACAATTACGTAGTGTTACTCCTACGACCAGAAATGAATTCCTCGATGTTTCACCCTGAATGTACCTACACTTGAAACAATCAAATAATCAGTAAATGTCCACATGTTATGCACGTGGTGTTACAAATTACCTTGCATTTCATAGAAATATTATCAGTCAACCGATCAAGTTCACAGATCTCCGTAACGACTATTCAAACATCAACTTAACTTCAAAACACGCCGAGTCTTACGGCGGGAACATTTCAACTCCAAACTTACGCAAATAAAATCTAATAATAATCGTACAACATAGCGAATATTAACATTTAATTTCATATTCATCACCAAAAATCAGAAAATTACGATAAAATTTTTAACAACGCATACAATGTGCTGCTCAAATTTCTACTAAATTATTATCTTCCCACTTACTACGTATATCTGGAAAACCTTTTCACTTCACACTACATGAATTTAAAATTCGAGCACAAATCGAAGCATATATACATGGTATTTCACTTTTCAATCTTTAGAGATTTTCGTTCTCAGTACAATAAGCTACCAAAAATCCAAAAACCAATCTCCTCCGGCGGCGGTGCATCAACCTCACGCGTCATTACTCCGGCGGAGTGCGAGGCTCACGCACAGTTCTGACCAATGCGTCTGTCACACGCGCTGCAACCACGGCCCAAATCTCTGGCCGCCAAGCATTCGGACGCCGAGGACCAGCTCCGACCAACCAAAGCAGAAATTTTGGATAAGCACACGGCACCAAAATGGGGGAAATAAATGGATCTATACCTTCCCGTCGTCGCAATCCGGAGCTCAAAGCGGCGCTTCCACAGCGGGTCCGCTCACTTCGTCAAGCAGGAACTGGTCGGTGCAGGAGGAAGGAATGGAAGTGAGGAAACGGCGGCCGAGTGTTTCTGGCTGGAAATGGGTGCATACAACGGAGAAGAGAGGCTAACGGACGGAGAGAAAAAAGAGAGAGCAAACGGGGAAATGAAAGAAGAAAGAGGGGGAGTTAATGAAAAGTAGAAGACACATTTACAGTATGTCAGAGTCAGAATTCAGAAGAAGACGCATATTGCCAATGCTTCTTCTGCATGCCGTTTAATTTTAAAAAAAATCTAAGGACGCTTTTTTAAAATGCGTCCTTCCTCCTCTACATCCATGCTCACCTACTGTAGCACCAGAACATTCATTTTCTCCAACAAAGGGACAGATTCCGCCCTGGTTTGCTAATTTAACACACACTTGCTATCATTGTGATCAACTATATATGACCCAAACGCAGAATCAGTAGAAATAATATTTTTGTGAGACGGCCCAACATAATCACGTGCATTGTCAAGCCCTTGGAGAACAAGTTTTTTGGCTATATCTTGCTCCATCATTTCCCTCTGCAATTCTTAAAATGACTTCTGAACAGACGCTGCTTCTCTATGTTGCTCAGACAGGAGGTTTTCATTGCCGGCCCGGTTCGCGTGCTTTGTTTTTCCCTGGACGAGTGAAGTGCAGTCTTTCCCTAGATAGTAAGGATGATGAAGAAAACGGGGAGAGTTGAGGCAGCTATCATAGAGGTAATACTTGCATGGAATGCAACCATGGAAGCGGAGCTGAATTTGTGCATCGCATCCATTGCAGTTGAGTTCTTCACCTTCATCAAAGCATGAGAGGACTCAATTCATGGTGGTGGATAAAGTGCTGTTGATTATCCATGATCTCTGATAAGCTAAGTTTATGTTCTTAACTTCTTATAATATCTTTTGAGGAAATACTGCCTCTTTACCTAGACAAGTATTTATAGAAGAGTACATACCATTTACTTTTTGTATTCCATGTTTACCGCCAGTTCAAATAAGCTCCAGTGAGCCATAACTGGATTTGTCACCATATTTACCACTTGGAGGCAATCAGATTCAAAGCAAACGGTTTCATAGAAAGTGTGAGCCATATTCACTCCCAGATTAAGAGCAAGCATTTCAGCATGTATTGGAGACTCTACTTTTGTATACTGACATACATCATATAGAAGTGAGCCATCCTTATCTCTGAACAATAATCCTAAACCAGACTCTTTTGTGTTGTAGTTCCATGAGGCATCAATATTACATTTAATTCCATTAACAGGCTTTCTCCATGTGACTCCCACTATGTTTGGTTTTGCTGGTTTCAACCATAAAGGGAAATAGCCACCAGATGCAAGCTTAATGTCATACTCATGGAAGATGTAAAATGGTTTTGCAGCATATGCATAAAAATCATGCTTTTAATATCCCTAAGTTATAGAGGCACACTAGGATTCTGATTCTCAAAGAAAAACCTATTTCTTGCCTTCCACAGATTCCAAATTGAGATTGAAACAATGCTATGTATTAGTTGAGAGTGTATTGGTATAAAATCAGTTTTTGTAAGGAAGAATGAGATTCTATCCCAGATAGAAATGAAAACTGAGGCCTGGATCCCTAAAAAACTATTCACACCCTTCCAAACCTCACCAGCCAGAGCACACTCATTCATGAAATGATCTAGGGAATCAATGTTATAACAGAAAGGACATTTTAAAGGGAGCTGAAATCCAAAATAAGAAAGAATATTATCAAAAGGTAACAGTGAGTTCATGATTTTCCACATGAACACTGAAACCTTTGATGGTATTCTATTGCTCCACAATGCCTTAAGTGAAATAGAGATACCCTTTTTTCTCTGAGGGAGTTGTAGGCTGATTTGAAGGTGAAGGGTCCCTTAGTTTCTGGTTTCCAAATAAGCCTGTCATTCCTGTTGGCCGGATTAGGAACATAAATGTCAACAGAGACAATCCGGTCACAACCTCTAACATATTATGAATAATGATGGTAGTGGCCACCGTTTATACAACTTCCCATTCATAATTTTCAGAGTTTTTAAATTATACTATTAATATATGTAATTTATTTATATGTTAATTTCAATTCGGTATTCGGGTCAGTTTCGGATTGAGTTCCAATATCCAAAACCAAACCAACCAAAAACTATATTAGATAATCGATTTATTCAATTTGATTATCTGAAACTGTATTTTAAATTTGATTTGGGTTATTCAAATTTGAATTATTCGGGTTTCGATTCGATTTTCAGTTTTTTTTTCCAGCCCTAGATGATAGTGTCAAAACCTATCCACTACAAGGCTAAGGATCAGCGTCCGAGTGCTTCTCAGCTTGATAGCTCTTCAAAGAAACACAATGTAAAGCCTCGGGAACGTAAAAGCTCAGCACAAGGTATTTTTTGTCTGTTGATGTTAATTTTGGTGAGATATCTGCTTCGCAAGTATTTTGCTCTTTTAAAATTAGGGTTTTGATTTTATTTTTAGTTTTAAGCTTTTTGATGTTGCATGTTGCGGATTTGTGCTTATTCAGTGATTTATTGGATGAATTTTGTGTTGGACTGTAATGCTCTGTTTTTATGTTGAAACGGAGTACTTTTCTATATTTTTTTATGGATTTTGCTGGGGATTGATGATGTTTAGGGCTCTTATGTTGATATTAGTGCATTTGCTAGCTCTATATGTTTTGGCCTAGTTATTTTCATGTTTGTATGGCATTTTAGCATGTTGTTGTTTTCATTAATGTTTAACCTTTTGAGGATGATGTTTAGTTACACCAATGAAAATATGTGATTTTTACTATTTTCTTGATGAGTTTTTGTAGACATTTGAGCTTTAACTTTTACATACTATAGTTTTCAATTTTTGTAAAGATGTTGTAAGTAGGGGTGTTCATGTTGACCCACGGGCCGAGGAAGGTCATCCGTCGCGACCCAAAACTTTGAGTCAAAGAGGTCGAGTCAGGTCAGGTCAAAATTCTAATAGTTTGGGTTGGGTTGGGTCGGGTCGGGTCGGGTCGGGTCGGGTCAGACAAGGTCACAAAACTAACCCAAATCGGCCCAAATCATATTTATTTTTTTACTCCCTCTGTCCTAACTAAATTTGCACTGCAATCATTATCATGTTGTTCAAGAAATATGTTTGACCATTGATATGTTTACCTACGTACAATAACGGCAAATAAAAAGTTGATATTTAGAAACTATATGTTAGGACGAATTGAATAATATCATATATAATAATATTGTTGTTCACAAATCTAGTAAAATATGCGATCAAACTTTGATAGAGAATATTGTCAAAAAAGTATAAATGCAAATAGAGATAAGACAGAGTGAGTATAATTTATTCAATAAAATGATTAATTTCAAAATACATATATTAATATTTATATAATAAATAAAATGATGATTTATTTTTATATAATTTAAAATAAGAATATTTTATTTTTTAATTATAAATTATTCAATTAATAAAAAAACAATTACTTTCATTCAAGTTAGTTCGAATACTTTTAATACTTCAATTAAAAATATAATTTTATTAAAATTTATTTATTCTGAATGTCTTTTTCATATTTCAATCAATATATTGTTTATAATTAATAGTAGTTTTATAAAATTATTTTATTTTTATAAATATATAGTTTCAAGAATTTTAAACTTGTTTACGAAGTAATGGTGGATTTGTTTTTCTCAAGAAAATGGGGCAAAAATACAAATTGGTCAAAACGGATCGATTTGTGTCAAATTCCGACCCGACCCATTTTGACCCAAATGGATCATTGACCAACCCGACCCAAATGGGTCGGGTCAAAATGGATCGGGTCGGATAATTTGAACTAAGATTATGTTAATATTTAGCGTCTAGTTGAGGTTGTGTTCTATTTTGTTGATGTTTAATTTTAGTTGTATGCAGTTTTGATTTTTCTTGTTTTTATGATGATTTTTTTATGTTGCTATTTATGTGTTTATGATTATGTCGTTAATATTTATTCATGTCTTGCTAAGGTTTTTTTTTGTACAGTTTTCATTTTTTGTTATGATTTTGTAAGACCATGTTAAAGTTTAGATTTTGTTGTTGAGGTTGTATTTTTATTTTATTTTTTCTTAAGCTTCTTTTGTTTGCTATAATGTTTTGTTGATGTTTATATAATATGTGGTGAGCTTATGCTGCTGCTAAGGTTTTTTTGTTTTATTATAAAGTGAAGCTAGGAGGTCGTTGCGGACTACTACGCGTCTTGATACGATGCGTAGTGAGAGGGGGAAGACTGTGATTCCCCATTCTTCACCAAACAGACCAATTGATGTTGATCAACCTGAAAACTATTCTGAACCTGAGATTAGAGAATATGTAGTGCATGTTCAAGTTAGTCATCGTCAATTAATTGATGATGATTGACTTGATATGGGCTGGTGTAGGTTCTCATGTTGTGAATGAAAAGAAGTCGGCTACATTATCTTCTAAATCACATGTGGGGCAGCATACAAAAAGTGTCGTTGGAGACCCTTTAAAATTGACAGCTTTTTAAAAGGGTAAGAAATTAAATATGTTCCTATCTTTAGTAATTTTAGTGATGTTTATAATTTTCAGTTTTAAGCTATTTTGAACTAACTTTTTTAATGTAATTTTTTGAACCAGCTTCTGGTGCAGATTGTGGTGAGGAAGACGATGTTTCTACCAATGTTGTTGATGATGTGCAGGTTGACAATGAGTGGGCTAAAAAGGGTATTTTTGAAAGTCTTATTTTATTGTTAAAATTTTCTAATGTTCATGTTTTTTTGTTAATTTTTGTGCCATTTACTTGCAGATAGAATTCTTGAAGAAGAAATAGAAGCTATGTTTGAAGAAGTTGAGTCTGAAGAAGAACTTACTCAGACTCAGTTTGTAAGCGTCGATGATGAGATAAAAGGCACTGCAAATAAGATGGCGAAATTGACTGGTGATGAGCAGGTTAAGTTGGATGCGGATGAGAAAACAAAATCGCTTGTTGCTAAGAATATTAAGTCTGCAGCGGAAGAGGAGGTGAAATCTCTTGATTTTGAGCAGGTGAACCTTGCTGCGGAAAAGAAGTTGAAAACTCCAGATGCTGAACATGTGAAGTCTGGTGTGGATGAGGGGCCTCTGTCAACTATTTTTTAGGATAAGAATGGTTTTGCTGATAAAGATATTGAAGAGAATGTTGATGGTTTGGAGCAGTTAGTTGAAGCTGTTGTTCATTATGAGTTTTCGATTTTTAGATATATGTTTACTGTTTTCATAGTGATGTTTTTGTGATGGTCTAACTTTTTTAATTTTGTATTCTGAAGTTGTAATGAATTTTGTGAACTATGGACCAGTTCCTATTAATATTGGTTCTCATGTGTGTCCGAATAAGTGATTATTTATTGTTGTCGTTAATTGTTCTCTACTTATTCTTATTATTTTTGCCAATTTATTTTAGTTTATATGTTTTGTAAGAAACAGGTGATATTAATGCTGCAGCAGGTGCAACAACTGATGAAGATGAGATTACTTATACTGAGGAAAATGATTGTTATGGTAATGATATTCCGACTAAAGAGGATAGCAAGGGTGTTGTCAGTCTTAATGCTGATGGGGATGATAGAAATAAAGAGATTGTTGATGAGGTTGGCGGGGATGCTGTTACGTTTGATGATGCTAATGAGTTGGAGATGAGTGGTGATGATGGTAGTGAGGAAGAGTTGGATTTTGATAATAATGATGATGAATTTCATGCTGAGATTGAATCTTGGATTGGGATGGTGTCGCGTGAGGAAGTGAGTAAGAAGAAAGGCAAGAAGCCTGCTGCTAGGAGAGTGTCTGAGTGTGCTAATAAAAAGAAGAAAAATTCTAGTGATGGGAAAGAGTGTACAAGGTGTGATTTTTTTTCTTCGTATTTTTTTATGTTTGTTTTATATATGTGGTAATGTTTTCATTGTCTTTCTTTTTGTGAGTTTATTTTGTTGATGTTTCTTTATGTATGTGATGATGCTTTTACTTTTTTGGTGACTTTGACTTTGACTTTTATGTTGTTGATGTTTTTATGTTGTTGTTGTTGATGTTTCATTATATGTATGTTGATGTTTTACTCTTTGTTTTGTTTAGTTTGAGTTTATGTTGGTGTTGGTGTTGTTTATTTATTTGAATCTTTTTATTTATGACAACTTCAAGAGCAACTGTTACCTGGACAAATAGGTTACTTTTGTTGATTCACTAATAGATGAGCAGGGGAGAGCTATTGATGCAATTGGTTTTGGTGGGCAGATGAATTTTCATAGTACAAACCAATTTCTAGAGTACAAACAGTCGGTGATGAGAGTTATGCTATTTCTAGGGATGATGTTTATGATTTATTTCAACTTCCCATTTCTGAGTCTGAAGTTACTGAGGTGAGTCACAGGGGCAAGCCCAAGGGTGCTCCCTTATGTGATGCTAATATTAGGGATATGTGGCTGCTTAAATATGACAAGGAAGGTAAGGGTGTAGTGGCTACACTTAGCATATTGACTGAGATGGTTTTAATGCGTATTTCTAGACAAATGACTTAATTTAAGAGATGTTTTGTTATGTATGCTCTTTGTGTGATGTTAACACCTGTTGCACGCAGCAACATAGATATAAACTTGTAAGTATACTTGAGGATGTGGACCAAATTTGTAGTTATGATTGGTGTGGTTTTTTCATGAAGAGGTATTGTGAGGTTGTTGATAGGTGACATAGGATTCAGAGCTACAAGTTAGTGAATGTACGTTTGGTACTTCCTTTATTGACCTAGTCTTATTGGTTTCCCCTTCATGGTGTAGTAAACTGTAATTTTTTCCCTTGGCTCAACACTGGGACACTGAGAAAGTGAAGAAGCATAGTGACATACTTCATAAGGTGAGATACAGTTCTTTGTTGATGGGTAAGGTAAGTTTTCCATTAATCTTGAATGGTAGGTTCTTGACGGCATTTGGATAGCACATGTTACTATTTCTGCACCTTAATTTTCACATGATGTTGTTGTTGGTCCTTCGGGATCTACTACTGCAGCTGAGATGTTTATCAAGTTGGCGTTGCGATGGTGATCTATGCAATGAGGATATTGAGAAGACAGGTGAAGTGTAAGTTTTTGTTTTTTGTTGTTTGTAATTTGTATTTTTTTTGTAATATGTTGTGACTAATATGTGTTTTCTTTTTTCATTGCCATGTGTTTGATGCTGCGAAGATAAAGTTTAAGAGGAATGTTGCATTGGCAATTGATGAGTTTATGGACTCGACTGTGAAGATGAATGAAAAGAATGTGGCTAAAGTTGAAGATAAAGTTGCTTGAAACTGAAGGTAAAGTTGCTGAAACTGAAGGTAAAGATGCAGAAGTATTGCCAACTCCACCATTTCAGTCATCACGGGATTTTTATTCTGATATGAAGATGTATGACTGATTGTTGTTATTTAGGATGCCTTGAAGCAGTATAAGGCGAGGTTGCCACAATTTTTTTACATTTGACTTGATGAATTTTAGTCAAGAAATGTAGTTTCAAGTTGTTAGTTTGGTGAATTTTTTGGATATGTTTTTGGTTATTGATATTGGTTTTAATGAAGTTGCATTGTAGGATTAGTTTTAAAATATCGGTATTTGAAGTTCTAGGGCATGATTTGTTTAAAATATTGGCATTAATGTTTGTTGGTTGCTGTATTTTTTGCTTGCAGAATATTATTGGATGTTTTTCTAGTGTTACTTGAGTTTTCACCTTTACATGATGATGTTAGAATGGGTTTTAAGCATATTTCAATAATTTGCTTGTATTTTGAATGCATGTGTGAATGTTAACACCATACAACTAAAACTCAACAAAAAATAAACAGAACAACTCATCAGTAAAAAATTCTGATTACATGGTATTTGGTGAAACTTAACAAAAAAATATTAGAAATTCAGTTAACCATTATGAAATAAGGTACCGGTTCTGTTCATAAACATAAATCCAAAATATATAAACATCATTCATAAATGTATGAACATAACATACATCAACAAAACACATATCTAAGACAATTTTGTGCAAAACTAGTTCAAAGAACATAAAACAGAAACAAAGTTAGAACAGATGTTGATATGGTGTTTTAGAGTCAAATTCAGTTTCAATTGGGTTTTTCCTTTGATTTTTGATTTGGATTTTTTGCTTCTGCCCTTTATCTTTGCACGATCATGATCACGTACAGTTGGTACCTAAATTTCTTCAATTTGAGTTAATGCACGGGTTTTGAAAATCTGATTTTCTTCGCTATGTGTTTTTATCATGCTGATGGTTCTAAAATCTCTTTGAAAAGATTCTTTTAAAATCTTTCTTGATTCAATATTCCCTTGACTTTGTAACAACAAACTATAGTATTTCCTTGTCATTTTGTATCTCCAATGAATTTTATCCTTCAGTTGTGGCTGCAAATCAAATAAACAATAGAGTCAGATTAGCTGCAACAACTATATGAAATTGGTTCTCCATTGGTGTAATGTTTCGTTGAATATTGAGAAGAATTTGGTGAGTATTTTTGTCTTTTATGCGTTGAAGTTGATTGTGGTATATGTGCTCTAACTTATTTATGAAGAGAGAGTTCTGGATGAAAAATAGTCCTTGCTGAGAACTGTACACCATTTGTGTTTGAGTTTGTATATGCACCTGAAACAAACATGATTTAATAGTCCAAATGTTTTTTATCATTTCTATCCAGCATTGTTCTAATTCATCTGCATTACACACAATGCATGAGGCACTTGTCAAATGCCAAGATGAAATCCGAGTCACTCCTAAAATTTCAGTAGAGACTCGTGGTCTTTTGTTCCAGGTGCCACATGCAAAGTCTATGCCTTATAATACTTAAAACTTGAAATTAAGGTACATATAAAACATGAATTTTTTAATTTCAAAAAATTTGAGAAACTGATCATAAACATCAGCAGCTGCTATGTAAACATCACCTAAATAATATTATCAACATGTATAAAGTGTTTATGAACATTTGCATCAATTTTCAACATGAAGTTGTCAACTCCTTAAATTTCAATAGTGACTGGTGGTTTTTTGCTCCAGGTGTCAGATGCAAAGTCTATGTCTTGTAGTACTAAAAACTTGCAATTAAGATACATATAAAACATAAAGTTTGTAATTTTAGGAAATTTAGAAACTGATGGTAAACATCAGCAGTTGCTATGTAAACATCACCTAAATAATACTATCAACGTGTATAAACATCACATGATCTGTGAAGATAGTTATAGGTTATTTTCCCCCATAGATATTTTGAACATTTTCAGAGCCAAGTGACCTTGTCAGCAGTTTTGTCGTTGATGAATGCGCAACCGAACATTATGTTCGTCCTGTGGTTGTTTAGACCTACAATTGAAGCACATATGAGGTTGTGCTTTTTGGGGTGATATGTCTTAACAACTATCAGAGTGTCTCCGTAAAAGTTGTAGTCCTTAGCCATCATATAATATCTTCAAAATAGTGCACACAATTTCCCATTTTCATTGTTCAGTGTCACCCTGTAAAAACTTTCTTCATTCTTTCTTCTAGCTATGAGAGCTGGTTTGTAATGTTTTGAGCATCACCTCCTTCTATTTTCTTCATCCTAAGTCAGTTCACATATTTTATATGGTTTCTCATTGTGTGCCCTAGCTATTCTTCACCACCTATATCATTAGCCATGTATTTGTAACCAACTACAGGTTTAAACTGGTTGCTTCCATTGCCTGATGGCTTTTCATTTTCCCTCTTCGATCCTTCTCTCGCTTTGTTATAGGTATCGTCATTCAACCCTTGTTAGATCGTTGTTGTGGTCAATGATATAGTGCTTGACAACATACATTTTATCGATGAGCTTAATCCTGATTTGTGCTTTGCATCTAGTCTGTGAGATGTAGAATGCCTTCATTTTTGCTGCTTGTTTCCAGTTTTGGTGTGATGGACAGGTCTTTGGTTTTCCCTTGGAAAGAACAAGTGTAGCATTTTTCTGTAACTATGCCTTCAACCCTACGCGTTTTTGTTTTTCTGATGCTAAATCCTCTTGCATTTGCATGTCTTCTATATAGATTTTCTAACTCTTCCTAGGACATTGTTGTAATCCCTTCTAAATGCTCGTATTTATCAACATCCTGGGTTTCGTTACCTACTCCTGCTTATGAAAGAAGTCAGCCAGTATGATTGGAACATCACTATGAAACAGATAAATATGAGAATCATATTTGTCGAGAATGATATAGCATAACATCAGTGATAAATATGCAAAGATCGGCAATATATTGTGGAACATCAAGTGTACTAAAATTCAGATGAATGGAGTTGATCATAAGTGTAATTCGTTGATCAGTTTATCCAGCTTTTTATGATGTTAAACATCAATGTTCAGTTACTTAATATCAACCAGAAGGACAATAAAGATCACATATTTTATGGTCAGTTTTAGGCAATTTTTTATGTTATTCAGTTTGATGATCAAACATCTAGTTTTTTATGATGTTAAACACCATTGTTCTATTCCTAATTATCAACCAGATAGACAGTAAATCTCACAAATTTTATTTGCAATTTTAAGCAATATCATAGACTATGTAGTTTGATGAACATAGAGTTTTTCATACTTTTGAACATCATTGTTTTGTTCCCAATCATCAACAGGAAGAACATTTAGGTCACATATTATATGTGTAGTTTCAAGCAATTTCACAGATTATGCAGTTTTAGTAACATCAATTCAACACCATCAAAGATTACACAGTTTGATGAACCTGTTTTCAACAACACTAATGATCAATAGTTTCATCAATTAAACACAATACAGGTTATAGTTATAAACATCAATTAAAAAGAATTTAAAATCACTGATTGTTTCATCAGTTCAACATTATCCAGTTCTCAGGTACAACAAATACACAATTTCACATTTAATTAGCCAATAACCTTTGATTTGCACGATTATATTTTCTTCGTGCTTAGTTTCCGCAATTTCATGTTTGGCTAGTCATTTATCTTCAAAATTGTAGATCTAAGATTCATAAAACCCATCGGCATTCATCTTTCTGCAAAAAAGGACATCATTGTTTTGTTCCTAATCATCAACCAGAAGTATATGTAGGTCACATATTTTATGTGTAGTTTCAAGAAATTTTACAGATTATGCAGTTTTAGTAACATCAATTCAACACCATCAAAGATTACACCATTTCATGAACATCTTTTCTACAACACTAACAATCAATAGTTTCATCAATCAAACACAATACATGTCATAGTTATGAACATCAATTAAAAGCAATTTAAAATCAGTGATTGTTTCATCAGTTCAACATTAAACACTTCGCAGCTACAACAAATACACATTTTCAAATTTATTTAGCTAATTACCTTTGATTTGCACGATTGTGTTTTCTTCGTGCTCAGTTTCTACAATTTCATGTTTAGCTAGTCGTTGATCTTAAAAAATGTAGATGTAAGATTCATAAAATCCATTAGCATTCATCTTTCTGCAAATAGCATGCTATTAACAGTAAGAGTCATTGTTTTAACATTTTTTTCACGGTGAAATTAAAGTGAGATCAAGTTTGAGATTTTTTTTTTCTAGTTTTGAGAAGAATTGTGATTTACCTTGTTGATTCTTCAAGGAATGAGTTCGGATTGATGTAAATGTAGAAATTTGATGAAATTGATTCATTGACGAAGCGAAATTAAGGGTTTGGAGGAGTTTGAGTTTGAGGGAAATTTGGGGAGGAAGATTTGATGAAGATTTGCGTCATTTTGGGATTCCTTTTGATTATTTGCATAAAGGTCCTCCCGCTTTCGGTATGATTTCATTAATGGCACCGGAAAAAAATAATTGTATGTTTGCCCATATTTTACACAAAGGGGGTGCACTCTAAACCCCAAACCCTAAAATATCAGAAAAAGTGTCAACATGTATAAAGTGTTAAAATTTAAGATATAAATACAAGATATTACATTAAAACATCAAATTTTAACTTTCAGGTCGTGATTTTGGTGGAAAAAATTTCTTAAAAATATTATAAGGATTGGTTGCAATATCAAGTACAGAAAATAAAAAAATCATACTTGGTACAAAAATAGGCGCATCGCTCGAGAATGGGTGAAATGTTTGATCCGCGAGTTTCTTGACCAAGATTGCTGACCCACAAAATCCTTATCAGAAACCATTAGTTCCCCAATTGTTTGCATTTAGTAACCAAAAAAACATATTTGCACCTCAAATCTCTCCTTATTTTTTTCGAACTTTCTTAAAATTATATTTAGAATGGTATCCCTATATGATATTTTTTAGTTATCTATTTTATTATTGATTTCATCTTGAAACAGTCTCGTACAAGACATTTTCAAATATAATAGGCTACTATGTTATTCGAACAATTTGATATTATTTTGAGAAACCCTACCTAATTCACATAAGAGCAAATATAACATTTTGATAATTGAAAGTGCAACTATAACCCTAAATAATAAGTATAAGTGCAAATATAAGTCATTCCGGCAGTTTAAGTCCGAATTTGATTTAAAAGATGATTTTACCCGTTCATAAAATAAATTTAAAATTTAAAAAAAGTGGAGGGGGTGGGGGTGGGGGTGGGGTGGGGAGGAGGGTTGGCTAGCCAATGGTGGTAAAGGGTATTTGTCTTTCAAATTATTTTTGTTTTTAGCTCAAAGAGTATTTTGTTATTTCCAATGAAAATGACCGGTCAATCCCAAAATATAGTACTCCCTCTGTTTCTCTATTAATGACATTATAGGTTTAGGTGTTTAGATTTAGTGAAGAAAATGAGTAGATGAAATTGAATGTAGAAAGTAAAAAGTAGAATGAGTTAATGAAATTGAAAGAATCTTGCCGAAAATGGAAATTGAGTCATTTAATATAAAACACATTCCATTAAGGTAAGTGTGCCACTAATAGAGAAACGGAGAAAGTATCTAGGGTTAGATTTGAAATTTTATTTAGTAGCTAGGATAATTTTAGCACTAAAAATTATTTCAGAGTTATATACCGTAAGGCCTTAAGCACATCATAGCAACAGTAAAGAAAAGGTGAAGGAATCTCATGTGTGACAAAGTATTAGCTTTTCCTATGATCTTCCAAAATCATTCAAGTCTTCAGAGATTTTATTTTGTTCAAAACTCCATACAAACCTAACAAAATTGCATTGGGATACCAACAATTACTACTGCACATCATTTCCCTTTCAAGTGAAGTTTTTAGATATGCATATACATAGCCATGTTCTTTGAAGAATCCACGCGGTGTTTGTTAAAATGCAATGTATGTTTCAATATCCTCGTACCTTCCTAAGTTTCTCAAGGAGTGAATAAGGTAAGCCAGTACCAGATCCTCTAGGAACGAAGTACTATACCTTTATTTCGTAAATGAGTTAAGCTCATCTGCAAGTTCATCTGCAAGTTCTTCTGCAAGTCCATCTGCAAGTTCATCTGCTTACAGTTAAAAGAAGATGAGGCAATACCGACTCAGGTCTCAGTATGTATTTGACCAACAAAAGTTCTCGATGTTTAGTACACAAAAATAAACTCCATGGCCTTTTGGATCAGGAAAGTGCCT
>JAULKM010009315.1:0-14881 GCA_032355605.1 Rubia tinctorum | reverse complement strand
TAAGTGTACCCTGCGGGCTAGACGCTTATAAGTCGAGTTGAGTGTACCCTGCGGGCTAGACGTTGCAATTCGTGCAACACAAGTGGGTTGGGCGGGATCCCCATTTGGTTAAAGATCCAATTTTCCGCAATTCAGAGTTTTCGCAAGAAGATTCATATCATTTTGGCATAAGAAATCCGGACTAATATGCATAAAATTTTGTATGGAATGTCTATGAAAAATGTGTACTGAAGTTTGAAGTAGGAACATCGAGTGAGTCTCAAATTATATCTATTGAGACAATTTGAACATAGTTGAGTGTTTTTTTTCAAATGATTACTCATTTTCTATCTCGTTTTTAATTTGTAATTTAACTATTCACTATGTCAAAACTTTTCAACTTTAACCATAAAATTGAATTAGTCAATAAGTATAAAGACTATATGGTGATACCCAATGGTGGAACTAAAAATTTAATATAGGGGGACCAAAGTTATATATAAAAAAATCGAATCAACCAGTAAAATAACAAATCATAGTAGATTATATCATTTTTAAGGACAAAAAATCAAATACTAAAGATAAAATAGTGTTAAAGAAAGTACAAAATTGATATTTTTGAAATGGACGACCTTCTTATTTTTATTTAAGTTGTGCTCTCATCTCTTTGATCATATAAAATGTATCGATGATCGAATCAATGTTAAATGTCTTTGCAATAGCCTTACCAACAAATAATTTCGCAGAAAATCATCTTCCATTCGGTTGCGGAGACATATTTTGCCTTACTCCTTGATATCTTATTTGAAAGTTTATGTTTTTTCTAAAATTATGTCACATCTATTCATACTATGTTAAAATTAAGAAAAAAGTCAAATTTTAATTGGAATCATATTATTTCTATTAAATATATTTCGTACGTATATGTACTGCGTACAACTTGTAATTGGAATCAAAATAATTTTTTACTTATAACCGTGTACAACTTGGATTAGGCAAAAACATACTTTCCGGTTAATACTATACTTGTAATTGGAATCACATTTAATATTATACGTACATCTTGGCTTAGGCAGAAACTTGTGTATAATTAGATAAAAATCAAATATAACTTGGTTAAATATTAAAGATAAAATTAGATTAAAAGAAATTATATTTTTTGATGGACTCTAAATATATATATATATATATATATATATATATATATATTAAAAATACAGCTTTTCTTCAAGTATACTGTGTATCTTGCAGATAGAAATTATTTTGGGGGGATCACAACCTTTTTTTACCATATACAAACAAAGAAAATACAAGAAAAACACAAAATACTAATGGTAAAAAAAATTGGTCCAGACCAGTCACCCCCTGATCCCCCACTGTTCCGCCACTGGTGATACCTTGTTATAGGGGTGGCAAAATAGACTTGTAACATGTGGGTCAATCGGGTTATCTATTTTTAAACTCTGGCGGGTATGGGTAAAATGGGTAATGAGTTAAATTGGTAATGTGTTAAATTGGTATTTGAAGAATATGGGTTGGGCGAGTTCACCGCGAGTATACCCATATGGGTTAGTATATAAACTCACATGGGTTGGTATATAAAATTGCAAGTTTTACCCATATGGGTTGGTATATAACCTCATATGGGTTTATATATTGGTTGAAACCCGCGAGTTTACCCATTTTGACCCATGTGTTGAATATTTGTTTACCCGCGGGTTGGCGGGTTTCAACCAAACTCATTTGTGATCCGGCCCATTTTTGTCCCATCATAAATTTGGTCAAAATAGGTCATGCCCATATTTTTTAAACAACCTACGTTACCCAACTCGTATTTGACCCAACCGCTCATGTGCCACCCCTACAAGATTCGTTATAACATATATTTTCAAAATATTAACTTGAGAAAAGTGCTTCTATAACCCTACATAATTAACACAAGTGCTAATATAATCTTCCAGTTTTTGAAAGTGTCAATATAACTCTAGATAATCAGTGAAAGTGCCAATATAACCTTTTCCGGTAACTTTTAGCCGAAATTTCATGAAAAGACAATTTTGCTCTTCTAAAAAAATTCAAAAACTAAAAAATATGAAATGACATTCTTGCCGTTAGAGTCAATACCCCAAATATTGTTACCGGACCGCCGCCGGACCACTATTGTAATATGTAGGGTTATATCAACACATTATGAAAACTGATAGAATTAAATCAGCATATTCCTAAAACGTATAGGGTAATATTAGTACTTTCATAAAAAAGTGTAAGGTCATAACAGTACATACTATAAAAATAAAGTGTTGTGTTAGTACAAAATCAATGTCAACTGCACACAACCTCCATTCCAACATCGTATACCGATCATTCAAGAGCGTAACTCTAGCGGTGAAGGAAGATCTTTGGCAATGTCAACGCATCAGACATTGAAGTGGTCCAAGTGGAGGTGTGAGAACCTTCAAAATATATCTTCATCTGAAATTTCCATTAATTCACTATATTAATGCAATATTGAGTTTGATTATATGATTTTATTTTGCTTCTCGTCATATGAATAGAGATATGCAATATATATGGTATAGAATATTCGGGTTTTGATGATATTTTGTTTATTTTGTTGTGTTTAGTCCGAGTTGATAATTGGATGACCTTTGGTGTTGTGAGTTTAGTTGTGATTTTTGTTGTGTTCTTCGATGTGGGGTTTTTAGTGTTGATGAGTTTTGAAATGAGGCTAGATATGTGATAGTGGTGTTTAATATGAATGATAGTGTTATGATGTCGAATTTTATAGTGTATAACATATTGCTATGATGTGATAATTATGTATATGATGATGTGGTTGTTCGTTAACGCCAGCCGAGTACCATACACTTTGTTTTAATAATATGTGCTGATATAACCTTACAATTTTACGAATGTGCTGATATAATCCTATAAGTTTCAGTAAGGTGCTGATTTAACCCTATCAGTTTTCATGATGTGCTGATATAACTGTAATTGTTGCGGCGGCGCTGCAACAGTGGTCGAGCAACAGTCGACGGTGGTTGGCGGCAGTTCGATGACGGTCTGGCGGACTATAAGGGCAAAATTGTCTAATAAATTTTAGGATTAGCCCCAAGGGGTATTTTAGTCTATTTACAGAGAGTCAACGCCGTAAATACTAAGTTAATGCCAGAAATGAAGTCTGAAGGTTATATTGGCATTTTCATCACTAGTTAGGATAATTTTTGCACTAAAAATTATCTGAGAGTTATATTACCACTTACTCAAGTAGTTAGGGTTATACTGGTATGCATCCCTATTAACTTTTCATGAGTTTTATTTATCATTAATAAAATATATTAAAGATCAAATATTTTTTAATTCAACTACTAAAATCAAGTGTGCAATTTGAAATGACACATTGGAGCAATTATTTTTTTCAAGCAATAGTCATTTGAAGATCAACAGAACAGATGTGAGTGTTTTTCCAAATGATTAGTTATTTTTCATGCATTTGTTATTTGAAGATTAACAGAACAGATGCGAGTCATTTTCCAAATGATTACTTATGTTTGAAGCTTGATTTTACCTAATTAATTCAATAATTACTATTGTGGTCCAACGTAACATATTTAACCAAGTATGTAAAAATGTAAAGCAAGAGCACACAGACTTGGTTACGCAGTTCGATGAAAAATCACCTACATATGCGGGGTATGACTCAATTCAGAATAAATCCACTAATAAAAAAGATACTGTACAATGTACACAATACAATTATACTTATCTTTCCTAATTATAACATGTGAATTCTACAAGCTCCCCTTGCTACCGATCCGCCTTGATCAGACTCCCTCTGATCTCGAAACTTGTCGACGCTGGATCTCCTCTTCCCGAGAAATTAAGGTATGCAATTATGAACTTGATCACAAGGTTATGATCATGTTGGAACACGGACAAAAACTCTCGGGTACTTCTATGAATAACGAAAACCTGGTTGCATATTTTCTTCAGTTAAATCCGTGAGTAACTCTGCCAGAATGTATTCTATTTAAACTCATCGCACACATTAATTTCTTGTGTGAGAATAATTCCTTCTCCATCTCTAATTCTGATTCCAATCAAATCCCTTGAAATTAGAAATTATCGAATCTAATCCCTCAGGGTAAGAAATTAGAATATTTCGTCCAAAATCTTTCCAGAAATTAAGGATATTCATCGAATCAATTCCAATTTTCATAAATCAAATACAATCCCACAAATATAGGAATTGATATATTCTTCAATTAAAAATCCATGGACGAAAATACTTCTTCTCGAATTACAACTACAACTTCCTTATATCACCGGACATTCCTTCTTTGATGTTTCAACACAAACTAATGTATATTTGTATAATTTTCACAAATTGCCAATTAACTAAATATGTACTTTACAATCACATATAAGAGTAGGCAAATTAACAATAACAATTACGAATAAGAAATGGAATTTTCAAACTTGAAAAGGCAATTGCACATTACTAGGTTGTATTTTGTGCCCAGGTGGAGTTTTAAGGCAGTTGGTTATGTTTTTAAAAAAATGGTGATTTTATAACCATCCAATTCAAGTCATGGTAGTTTGCTTGGGAAGAAAAGTGTGTGGTCCTGTCTTAAACCTATAAGAGAAAGAGAACAAACAGCAATTAATTACTCAAAAGTATAAAATGTCTCAGGATTCGACGAACGAATGACATATAACTTAATGCAACACAAGCTCACGAAGATGCAGAATGAGAATCAAAATCTGAATGATCTTTAACACTATAAATTTTATGGCGATTATTTAAATGGAGAGTAAATTATGAAAAATCCATGGTTTAAACTATAAATAAGAATAAATAAAGATAAAAAAATTTGGGTTGCATTAATAGGGGCATAAATTTATAACAAGCGCACGTTGCATAGTGAAACCTTTTACTTTTCTATAATTTTAATTAAATCTCGTCTTTCCATTTGCCAATGAAAAAACCTTCTTTCCCTAGACTTTGTCTTAAATAATGGAACAATCAAATTTTGTACTACCTCTGTCTCAATTGAATTTGAACTCTTACTTTTTTAACACTATTCTCTATTAAAATTTGACCACATATTTGAATAGCTATATGAACAATAATACTATCGTATATGATATTGTTCAATTCGTAGTAACAAATAGTTTCTTAATATCAACTTTTGATCCGCGTGAAAATAATGAGTGTGAAAATTCATCGCGACAGAAATTTATTGATATTTAGTACGAGGGTAAGACAAGAATGTTATCCAAAGACATTGGAAGGGAAAATCAAAACTCGCAACTCAATTTACAATAAATTCATTCATGTGGTTCCTGATACCAAGTGACATCCAGAAAGGTGAACGTGAGGGCATATCATGAATGCATAGGTATTTATACGGGTTTTTTTTATAAGCATTCTTTTTTAATGGTTTTTTATATCGACACATTTCTCTTTTAGTAAATCTTAAATTATTTTCATCGACTAAATTTACATTTTATTCTCTCAATACAATTTTCTCTGTCCATTTTACTTTTTTTTTTTTTTAATTGTGTTCATTGTTTGGTGCCAATATTTTTGGACCAGGGAATACTTTCTTCAACTATGTTAATATTGCTCTAAAAATTAAATAATCCACATATATTTTAATGATGTCAAACTAAATAATAATTAATATACTTTTAGTTATTTTATTTCACTATAAATCAATTCAAATTGACAAAGTCTTGTATAAGAAGGTTTTATTGTAAGATCAGAGATTAAATTGTAAAGAATTCAACATGGAGTTTCTAATTAAAGTTTTAAAAGTTCAATGGTTGGATGTGAAATTTCGTTAATTTAGGTTTTAGGTATCAATCTTTCCTCCTCTTCATCTCCCATATTTTTCCTGACACTTTCTCTCACTTATCCTTTCTTCTCCAGCGTGAATACTTCTTCTTCTCTCTCCTCTCCATTTTTCTTCCATCTTCCTTCGATTTGACCGCTCTTTTTCTCAGTTTTCTTCCATATTTCTTGAGCAGGGAAGAACACAAGGACTAGATGAATGCAAACAGTTATTTGCGATGAGCGCAAAGAAGATGCGCTCCATTTTCCCACGAATTTTCTAGTTTTAGCTTCGGTATCCGGCGGTCGAACACAATACGACCATCGTTTTGTGTTTATTTTCGAAGGTAATGTCGCTGCTCATATTTTTATGCATATTTTTGTTTACTTTCTTTGGTTCATGTGATATTATAGAGTTTGTGTACGTTGTATTGAGTAATATTTGAAGATTTCTCTTTTTTTGTGTGTGTTTTGTGAGTTGTTATTACGAATTTGTGCTAATATTTGTGGGTGTTGTTGTTGTTTGTTAGATGTGACTTGCCTCATTGCTCCTGCAATTGAGGTGGAAGGAGGATTTTATAAGTTTTCTTAATTTTCAGCAGTTTTGTTTTAGATACAATTATTGATGTTGCTCATTTTTAGCTTGATGTTTCATATTTTAGGCTTTCAGTGTTGCTATCTGTGTTGGTGTGATGTTTTAATTTCAGCGTTTGATACTTGTGGTATTTTCATACATGTGTGCAATTGATGTTCAGTTTTGATTGTTTGTGATATCTTAGGCTTTTGTTACGATTTGTGGTAATTTTTGTGTTGTTTTTTCTATTTCTTAGATTTCTAAGAATGTTTGTCCACTGTTGTTGCAATCGAGAAGAAAAAAAGGATCTGTAAATTTTTGTTATTTTGCAGGTGTGATGTTTTAAATACTGTTGTTGATATAAAAGGTTTTATGTTTGGTGTTTCATGTTTAGGTTTTAAGTACCATTATATGTGTTGGTATGCTGTTTAAATTTCAGTATTTGATGGTTGTAGTGTTTTAAGTGTGCAATTGATGTTCAGTTTTGTTGTTTTTGAGTGTGTGTGATATCTTATGGTTTTGTTACAATTTGTGCTAATTTTTGTGTCGTTTTTGTTGTTTCTTAGATGTCTAAGAATGCTTGTCCACTGTTGCTGCTATCGAGAAGGAAATAGAATTTTATGTGGATGTTTCAGGTTTTATGTTTAGATTTTAAGTACTGTTATATGTGTTGGTGTGATGTTTTAATTTTACTATTTGATGCTTGTAGTGTTTAAGTGTGCAATTGATGTTCAGTTTTGATTGTGTGTGATACCTTAGGGTTTTTTTACGAATTGTGCTAATTTTTGTGTTGTTGTTGCTGTTTCTTAGATGTTTAAGAACCCTTGCCCATTGTTGGTGCAATCGAGAAGGAATGAGGATTTGTAAGTTTTGTTATTTTTCAGATGTGATGTTTTAGATACTTTGGTTGATGTTTTAAATGTTGTATTTGATTTTTCACACTATAGTTGTCAGTCATGTTATGTGTTCTATTCTGACGTTTTTATTACTGTATGTGAAGTTTTAATTTTAGTGCTTGATGCTTATAGTGTTTTCATGCTTAAGCTTGCAATTGATGTGCAGTTTTGATTTTGTGTGATATCTTAGATTTTTGTTACGATTTGTGCTAATTTTTGTGTTGTTGTTCCTATTTTTTAGATATCTAAGAATACTTACTCACTGTTGTTGCAATCGAGAATAAAGTAGGAACTGTAAGTTTTGTTATTTTTCAGATGTGATATTTTAGATACTGTTGTTGATGTTTCTCGTTTTCTTTGATGTTTCATGTTTTAAGTTATGTTATGAGTGTTGGTGTGATATTATAATTTTAGTGTTTGATACTTGTGTTGTTTTCATATTGAAGTATGCATCTGATATTCAGTTTTGTTCTTTTGATATTTTAGTGTGTACTGTTGATATTTTTAAATTTTGATATTGATGTTTTAAATGTTATATTTGATGTTTCACACTGTAGTTTTTAGTGATGTTATGTGTGCTATTGTGATGTTTTAATTTCAAATATAATGTATTAATTATTGTATGTGATGTTTTATGTTTATTTCACAGGAATACTTCCCAAATCAGAGATCTACGATTGCATTGATGAGATATTTTAAAAAAACTATGAGGAATCATGCTCCCGAATGTATTCCCTTTGATCATTAAGTTAATGGAGTAGAAGAACCATCATCTTCAAAACCAACAAGAGAGAATGCAAGGCTGTGAATAAGCGAGCAACGAAGGAAAACAAGTCGGGGGAAAATAGAATTTGATTATTTGGGATGTATTGTTTAAGATAATGTTTTATAAATATTTGTTTATTTGTTAGAGGCGAGACACTAGATTCTTTATGATATTTTAGGTTGATTTAGCCATTTGAACCCTTTCATATTGAATGATGTTTAGTAAGTTATTTCAAATGCAACAAGTGAAGTGGAGCGTATAAGTATCTTGTTTAAATCAATATCTTCATCAATACTTTTGTAAAATATCAAACAAAAAAAATTGAACCATGAAAATGTAACAGTATGACAATAAATAATAATCAAGTCCCAACAATATGATTTTAGATGAAATGAGCATTATGTATATTTTAATTTTGTATTGGATGTTAATTTATTATTTTTTTGGAGGTTTAACTGATTCTATTTGATGTTTAACAAAAAAAAAGATGTATATTTTACTATTTTATGTGATGTTTATTTATTTAATTTATTATACTTTAGAAAGAATTTTTAACCTTGATGCTTAAATAATTTAATAGGATGAATCATTATTTGAAGGTGAAGTTTTAAGAATTAGGCCCAACACAAGACAAAGCTAAAATAATCAAGCCCAAACCCTTCAAATCGGGTTGACCCAAAATTAACCCATCTTTTTTACCTGAAATCATGTTTTGACCCATGTTTTTACCCGAATTTTAGTGTTCGCAGGAAAATCCTTTATACTGGAGGGAATTTTGACCTGAATCTTCGTCCAAATGGCGCAGAAACCATCGCTAATTCCTGATTTTCAAGATGCCGACACATCTGATCTTCATTACGTCGGTGTTAACTCTTCTTGAATTCGACCTCGACGATGCCAGCGCAAAACGTCGCGATTTGTGAATTTCTAATTCGATTGTAGGTTAGGTTCCCGGCGATCAGAGAATTTCCTCGCGTTTTGCAAATCCTCGTCGGAGATTTTTCTCGCGTTATGCAAATCCTGGTCGGCGTCCTTGCGTCCGATCGATTTCAACAAATGAAGTTTTGTCGATTTACAGATCACATATCGATTTCTGCATATCACAGATCGATATCGAAGAAAGTGATGTAACGACATAGAAGGAGAGGAGACGGCCAGGAGAAGGCGGCGGCGATGGCGACAACGACGACGCAACGGAGAAGGTGAGAGAAGGTGAAAAACACGTTCTTCTTCATTTTTTTCTTCATTTGCTGTTTGGTCCTCCATTTTTTGTGCTTTTCATTCTGGCACTGAAAAAAATGTAAATTAACCCCCGACTTTGATTTTCCATTTACTTATTTTTCACTCTAGTACTCGGTCTCACCACGAGACGGTCTCGCAGGAAACTGACTCATTCAAATTATAAGTGAATGTGACTATGATTCTTATGATGTTAATTGTTTTCGTTAATATTTTAATACAATTTGATAAAATAATATAGCTATCTAGTCCCTCTGTTTCATTGAATATGACAAGACACACTTTCCTTGGTTTTGTAAATTTGGCACACTTTCATTTTGTGGCAATTTTTTTAAATTTTATCCACCCATGCTGCTTTTTCCTTTCTAAATTTAATTTCATCCACTCATTTCATTCACCTAAATCCAAGGAGTTAAAACTATTGTACCACATCCAACGAAACGGAGGTAGTACTTTATTTAATTCAATCAAATTTACTCGAATATCATATCAATGTTTTAATTATAATAAATCCTTGTTAATTATTTTATAACCTATTAATATTCACTAAGTTTTTTTTACACTGACTAACTGTTAGACGTATTCATTTTATAATTTATGTAACTAATGAGTTAATTTAATATTTATTTTTAGAGAACATCTCTTGTTAAACTGACTAACGGTTAGACTAATTATGAAAATGATCATTTCAATAACTTTTAATGTCAAATTATAAATGATTTATTCATAAGTTTTTCAAAGTTATAAGGATATCGTTGAAATAAATAAAAATTAACATCAAATATTCTCATTAATCACATCAATTATAAAATAATTCCGTCTAACGGCTAATCAATTCAAAACAAGGCTTGTGTTGTTTCAAAACCAAAGAGAATACAAATTACATATATATTTTTTGAAAATACAAATTGCACATGAAAATATCATAAGCAACGAAGTCATTTCTGCCATGGTCTAAGAGTATTTAAATTTAATTTCACTCGGTCCATAATAAATGGTCTGGCCTACAATGCCCATAGAATGTTGTGATCCAAGGGATCCAAACTAAAATTAACAAAGATTTAAAGAAATAAAAGCTTCAGATATACCCCCTCTGTCTCAACTGCATTTGTAGTGAGAGAGATGACCTTTTTCTTTTCAAAGCTGATCTGTCAGTGGAGCTTGTTGTTTTTTTAATGTTTTTTGCTTTGAAGTTCAGGTTGCTTAAGCCCAAATGCTGCCGAATTTACACTGTTTTTGGCCCCCTAAAAATGGCGCCTTACTGTTCATAAAAGTAGAGAGAATTTTTTTAAAAAATAATTAATTGCACAACATAATGTTCAATTTCTTGTTTGTTCTCCAACCTAACTACTGTACATTACGAAATTTTAAACAGTCCAAAACTTTCACACCAATTACAACCCTAAATCCAAACTTTTCTTCCCCCTATAAAACCCCACTTCATTATTTTACAAAATCTGGAAGCTCCATTTGAAGAACATCTGTACCTTCCCATTTTTCAAACATTAAACATGGTCCTTCACCACTCTTCCTCCATCCCTCTTCTATTTTGCAAACTCAGGAACCATCATGTAAATTCTTTTTTGTTACCCTCAGATTAGAAGCCACCTTCATCGAACCACCCAAATCCAAAATTGGACTGGTTGCTCTCAAAGTTCTGGTGGATATTCCCTTCATCATAGGGTAAGTTAGGAATGAGGGAGAAGAACATAACGAACATCGAAAGACAACACTTAGCAGTGTATCTGTTGGACAACATCAAGGGGGGAATCATCCAGGGCAAGCGGGAAGAAGCAGCAACCAGGTTCCAATGCAGTATTCGAATTGTCAGTTACGCAAGGGCAAGGGCAAGGGCCAGAGTCCAAATCTCCATGGGATATCCACTTGGCCTGAAGTCGAGAATGTTTGGGCAAACAGGTCACAACAAGGTAACCATTGACCTGGATGCTTTAAAAGTTGTATCTGCACACAAAAGAATGACTGTCAGGAGCACAAATGTTGGATTAGGTGTTTCAAAAGCACAGTTCAAAGGGCTGTCACGGGTCAGGTGATAAGAAGCCACACCAACAGCACCAAGCCAGCTCTAACAAAGAAGAACAAGGTAAGCAGGCTTAAGTTCTGTTTAAACAAGTTAAATAACCATTTCATATTCCACTCAATGGACACAACCATCTATATAGACGAGAAGTGGTTTTACATGTCAAAACCAACTTTGTGTTACTTACTAGCCCCAAATGAGGTGGAGCCACATAGAACAACTAAACACAAATCGCACATATCGAAGCTCATGTTCATGTGTGCAGTAAGTAGACCAATATATGGGACAAATGGAAAGCTGCAATTTGATGGGAAGATATGGTTGTTTCCCTTTAAAAAAAGGGTGCCAGCAAAGAAGAAGAACAAAAACTGACCTGTAGGAACTATATATAGTAAGCCAATGGAGAAGATCAAAATGGATGTAATTCGAGCAAAGATAATTGAAGAGATAATTCCAACCATTAAGGCAAAGTGGCCAGCTTTCTTGAGGAATGATATTTTCATACAACAAGCTAACTGCAGAGCACATATTAACAATTGGGACCTTGAGTCAGAGATGTGGCAGACACTGATGGATTCAACATAAATTTGGTCAGCCAGCCCCCAAACTCCCCATATACGAATATCTTGGACCTAGGGTTTTTAATAGTATCCAAACCCTACAACATGAAACCCCAACCACAACTGTTGAAGGTCTACTAGAAGCAGTGTACTCAACTTTCAATAGAGAAGATCCAGAAACATTGATCAAAGTTTTCTTGACTCATCAAGCATCAATGACCGAGGTGATTAGAATGAAGGAATGCAACAACTATAAGATGCCACATATGTCAAAGGATGAACTTTTAAGGGTTGTCCAACTACCAAGGATGCTAACAGTTGATGAGGCTTTGGCGAGGGAAGTAATGGAATATCTAATGACCATTCAGGATACAAAGGAGGTGGGAGGGTTGATGCTTGCTTTGGGATATGCAGTATGGACAGGTCCCTGGATCTTGTAGAAACATGAATAGTAATTTTGAAGGGGTTAGACTTGTGGGAATGACTTCTAAGTCCCAGAAACTTGTTTCTTTTGGTGTGACAAACTTGTTTCTTTTAGTGTGACAAACAAGTTTCTTCTGTAACCTATTTATCATATTAATGAATATTTCATTTATAGTTAAATGCAAGAGCCATCCAACTGCATTTTCATTGCAGGGTTGCTCAATACAAATAGGTATTGGAGAATGCCATCAACAATAAGAAGCAACAAAGGTGTTCAATCAGGCCATGAACTTAATGGGAATGCACATGTATCATGAATTTCATGAATGGATGTCAAGGCCCTTCTACATTAAGGCCTAATTGAACATTACAACATACAATCACAAAACAAACAGTCAATCAACCAGCAAACAATTCAAACAAACCATACAACCTTTACAAGCATGAACCAGTAAAGAAGGCAATCAACTTTTAAAGCATAAGTTAAGCATGAGTATGTATTGCATCATATAAAAGCATAAGAATTGCATAAAGGTAGCAGCATGTGTTGCATCACATGAAAGAATAACAACTCCATCAAATGTTGGAGCACGAGTAGAGGATTTCAAACATAAGTTAAACTTCACGTGAAAGCATATGTGAAAGCATGTATAAGTTTAATCATAAGTAAAAGTCCAACTAGCAGCAGAATTTGAAGCATGTAAGAAATGATAGGTTAAAGCATAAGTTAAAGGATGTATTGCATCATGACGACATAACTTAAACCAGGTTTTGCATCAGGTCTTATAGGGAAACATAAGTATTTTAAGCAAATAGCAGCATGTACTGCACCATATAAAACCATAACACAGAGGCAATATACCCAAATACATTACAGGTTTCATCATAAATGACTACACTAATTGAATCCGTACTTAATCAGTACACAAAATGAATAAGAAGAAAGCATTTTATATTACACCATAATGCATAACAAGATTCAAAACAAGAAGCATAAACCAGGATAATAAAAGTTTCGCATACAAAATGAGTAAACAAGTTGTGAAGATAAATTACATAGGCCTAACAACAACAGACACAGTCATGAACAACCCTGCTTGGTCAGTAGACGAAGAACAATAACAACACATTCAGGGAAACAATACCATAGGCATGAAGGTGCATTCAGCCAGTGCACAAAGAATTTTTCGGCCTCTTTCCTCTGTTTAGAGCGTTCCATTAAACCACGAAGGACGAAAACACACATCTCAGCCACTAAAAAAATAGATTTGATCCGGTCAAGGCTGAGCGGAAGAGGGGGAGGCGACATATGATCCGCCGGAGACCTAGACACACCCTGAATCAGAGGTGGACACCGGACGTAGCCGGAGGTAGAAGAATCGTCCAACATAACCCTAGGGTATCGTGGCTCAACCATAGGGACCCAATTCGACCCGACTGAAAGCATAAAACCCGACATAGCCGCCATATCACAACCGAGGTACCACCCACAGTCCAGGCATGGAATATGGGGGGTTAATATGGAGGGAAGACGAATGGGAAATGTGCAACTGGGATGCGCCACCAATAGATCTAGCCGGGGATGAAACCCTAGGGCCATCGTTGACTCCGTGTTGCGCCACCTAGGGTTTTGAATCACCGGCGTCAGCACTAGGGGCGGTTATCGCCTCATACGCCGGTGAAAACCCTACAGATCCGGTCGAAGAACAAGAATCCTCAACATAACACCACCCCTGCAATGAAACCCACAACCAGAAGAAGCCATTAAAGATAGGATTTCAGCCGATTAGGAGCAGTGAATCGGAAGAGGGAGATGAGAGTGTAGAGGGTCTGAGGCGTAGATGAAACCCTAGAGGATTTCGTATGGAAAGGGAAGACGAAGAGTGGAGAATACAATAAATACGTGAAGTGAAGAATATCAAGACAATAATGCCGTTCTGAAAAGGTGAATAGTACGGGTTGTTGGGGTTTGAATTCTGGTTGGTGAGTTGCTTTAATGTGGGGGAGTAATTTGGTTTCTGATCAGCATTTGGGTAAAGTAAATTGGTTTAATTGGGTCAGGTTAACAATTAATTACATCTCAAATAAGTGGCCCAACCCAATAAAATATCAGTAAAAACTTTTCAAAATGGCAAAAAAAAGGTGAAGAATGCAAATTCAGTTGGGACATGGAGAGTATATTTAATTGAATCAACAATATTCTTCAGCTCAATGAAAATGAGAAGAGAAGAAATCTGAGATGAGAAGGGAGTTGTTCTTCAGCTCTAAACAATGATCAACCAATTGATGCCCTCTAACTAACCTTCCTTTCCTTTTATATTTGATATAACCGCCTCAGCAGTCAGTTAATACTGATGAGCTAAGAACTGAAGGCAATCTAGGCATGAGCTTAGCTATCAGCTAGGGGTGTCAAAATAGACCCGTAACCCGCGGGTCAAGCGGGTTATCTATTTTTAAACCCGCATGGGTATGGGTAAAATGGGTAATGGATTGAATGAGTAATGGGTTAAATGGGTAGTTGAAAAATATGGGTTGAATGGGTTGGGTTTGTGGGTTAACCGCGGGTTTAC
>JAULKM010009308.1:0-14881 GCA_032355605.1 Rubia tinctorum | reverse complement strand
AATTTATTCTAATTTACACTTTAAACCTTGGTCTTTCCATTACTTATGGAAAGACCGTCTTTCAAGAGACGGACTCTTTGACTTTTATCAGTTTTGAAAAAATTTAATCTTTAAAAGATTTATTAGTGATAAATAAAACTTGTGAAAAGTGGTTATTTTGAAAATGTATGTTATACCGACTCTAAGAAATTTAAACTAAATAAATAGTTAGATTCTTTTTTGAAATGAGACAAAGGGAGTATTTTACTACATTAAGAGAACATTAAATGAATAGTTAAATTTTAGTATGAAATGAGACAGGAGAGTAATTTACTACATTAATAAAACATTCAGTTGCATCTCTTAGTGATTTATTTTTCATATATATATATACACACAATTAAATATCAATTAAGATTAATTTTTATTTACCTTAATGTCCAAAACACTTCCATATACACGTACTAGATCATATTCTTATATATTACAATACCGATCAATTAATTGTAGAATAATAATTTATTAATATTGTATAATCAGAAATACATTGAAATTTTATTTTACAAAAAAAAAGCAGCTAAATAAAACCCTTCCGCATCACAGCCTCCATTCTCTCTAAAAATCCCAACCGGTCATTATTCTATTAATGACACACTTTCTAATTTTATTTTTCTTATATTGACATTTTCTAGTTATGGCAAGTTTAATATTATTAAATCCACTCATTTTACTTTTCCTTCTTTCAATCCATTTTCATCAACTCACTTAGTATCTTCTAAATTCTAACACCAAAAGTGATGTGCTACTAATAGAGAAATTGGGATTACAATAGACAGAGAGTTCAATTGCAGCATGCGAGGATGTTTATTACAGGAGAAAAAACAGTTTAAAATGGACTTGTATATCAAAAGTTTAAAAAATTCCATTTAACTATATAAAGATGGATTCACAAGAGAGAAAAAAAGTGATCAAATAGCGAATGGGACCAAGAATAAATATTGCGCCAAATTCTCCAAGGTCGTCATAAATACAGTTTGTTAGTGGAAAAACTAATGTACACAACATATATTCTTGTCGACGGACAATAAATATATATATCATTCATAGTTGTTGGTAAAAACACACAAAATCAATTATAATTAGTGGAATTGACATCCAATTCAACTACAATTTAGCAATAATTAATTTTTTGCAAAGATAACTAAATTACATGTCAACCAGATTGATCGTTTGTATTGTTACAAATTAAAGATCCAATAAAAATTGTAATATCGTCATCGGGCTATTAACTCGTTTCCTGCAAAAATCATGACCACTTGGCAGAGAGGAACGTATCACACATCAATCTCTTTGCCAAATAGGGATTTTCAAAAATTACAACACCACTTGACCCAAGCACGATCGATGTTGTTCAAACTGTAAACATTTTGAAAAACACATATTTGAAACATCCAAATTAATGGAAAACCTAACAAAAAACACATAAAATTACAAAAACACAATATCTACAACCAGATCGAGAACAAAACATTAACGCGAACAACTAAATCGAGTGATCATCATGAACAAAACAATCTAATCTATCATGTCGAAAAACAATACTAATGTATGGAGACGGATCCCTACTTATTCATTAACATAAATACCCAAAGAATATCGATTGAAAAATTACTGTTTTCTCATCTCCCCATGATGGGAAGATAGGGAAAAGAAAATTGAAGAAAAAGTAGGATTTTTTGAGAGAAGGGAGAAAGAGAGGACGGCGGAAGAAAAAAATTAACAGTACTTTGTCGACGAACACTATACTCTCTCCGTCCCACCAGTAATGACATATTTACTTTTACAAAGTCAAAATTGATGAATTTTGATCATAAATATAAATTAATACACATATAATAAACACATTATGTGATATATTGTTGAATTTATCTAAACATATATTTTCTAAATATCATTTTTTTTATGCAAAATTGATAGATGTAGTTAGAGATATTTACGGTCAAACATGATTATTGAAAATTGTGAAAAGATAAATATGTCATTACTGTTGAGATGGGAGAGTAGCTAGTAAGCATGGTTAATTTTATTCAAATATTTTACACCAAATCTTCTGAATGTAATATCAAAACGATTTAGTACTCCCAGCAAAGTATGGTGGGCTGGACTAATTTTATTTATTATCATTAACATAGACTCTATTGTGGAATCATTCTTTTTGATTTGATAGCGAGTCTCCCACAACCAGCACACAGATCTGTGTGAGTGCTCTATATCTGATCAATCCGTGGAATCTCTAAACTAGTCCTTGGCCAATACTGAATACTTCTGCCTAATAGTACAGGATTAATTAAAATTAGTGACATATAATTAGCACCGCGTACAAGTTAATGCGCCACTAGATATTTTACTACCATTTTTAATAGAGTCTTCTAATATTCCCCCTGTTTAATTTTTTGTGACACTTTTATTTCTTGCACAAGTTTTTAGAAGATACTAATTATATGGATCAAATTGAATAAAAAAATAAAATGTTAAATAAGTGGTTAAAATTACCTTAAACTATGTCTTTATTGGAAAATGCCAAAATAAAATGAACACGTCACAATAAAAAGTGTGTCAAAAATAAATGAACGGAGGGAGTATCTAAGTAGATGTGTGTTGTCACCTATCAACACCACTATGAGATAACAGACGGTACTTTCTTTTTCAAATTAATATTTCATATGTTCCACAATTATTGGTCTATTTATTTTTTTTACGGTGTTCAATGATCGTATTTGACCATAAATATCTCTAACTATATACAACAATTCTATATAAAAATTTGATATTTAGAAAGTAGATGTTAAAATGAATCTAACAATATCTCACATGATATATTTATTGTATATATATTAGTTTATATTTAGGGTCAAATTTAATCAAATTTGATTTTGAAAAAGTAAATAGACCAATAATTATGGGACGGAGGGAGTACTATCAAACTTGCTCGAGTGGTGGATCCGATAGCTGTTGAGATAAGAGGGGCATACCAATTAAATATATTCTTTTTCTCATTCTTTTTCTTCCATTTCACTCTAAGAAACCATTTAAGAAACTGTTCTTTTTTTCCCTCCACAATTGTAAGAAACTATTTTCTACTATTCATGTATCTCACTTGATTTTCTCTATCTTATTCATTAATTTTTCTACTAAAATTTAATTTAAATAAATTTGTCCACCCAAAATAAGTTGAATGTGAAATTTAATAATACATTATAATTTTTATAATTTAATTTAATTTTTTGAAATAATTATTCCAGTTTTTTCAATATTTTCTTCAATAATTTTCTAAAAAATCATTCTAGATTTTTTTTTAAAAAAAGATAGATTGTTCTAATTTTTTTACAAATTTTTAAAATAAATTTTACAAATTTAAAAGGCATTCAGAATAAAAATAAACAAAGGTAGGGACATGTTGTCCCCCACCGGTTTCTTAACCGGTTTTCTTACTAGGGAATCATGAGGCGGTTTTCTAATAAGAAACTGACCTAGAAATCACCACTGTGGATATTTTCGATTTCTGGAGCAGTTTCTTCCGCCGCCATTTCCCATGCCCTAACACACATTGAAAATTTGTTGAGATTAGGACTGTACCAGGCACAAGGTAATATTTATTGAGTATGATTTGTGAAAGTTGTCTTTTTCATAGGTTATAGGGCGATTATAGTATTTTTTTTTTAAAACAATTTGAAACTGTACTATTAAAATTAAAGATTTTACTCCTTTGATTCTAGCAATTATACATAGAGAGAGAGAGAGAGAGAGAATGAGTGTTTTTTATGTGTGAAAAGTTTAAAATATCCCTGCATTCTTCATTTATCATCTGGTCTTCTTCTTCCCAAATCTGTCGCCTCACTTGTCCTCCTTCTCTGCCTCTCCTCCCCCGTCTCCCTCCGCCGCATTGCCTCTCCTCCTCCGCCTCTTTCCAGTAGCAGATGGGAGTAAGCTAGGGTTCCAGTGCAGTTGAGGGAAGTTAGGGTTCCGGCGAGGAAATGGGGTGGTGCAGATGAGAGTGTGGAGTGGCGGTCGCAGATGGGGGAAGTGAGGGTTCCGGTGCAGATTGAGTCTTGGCGGAGATGAAAGCAGGAGAAGGGAGTGGTGGAGGAGAGGAGGGGAGGAGGCAGAGACAAAAGCAGGGGAAGGGAGTGGAGTCGAAGATGCATGGGAGGTGAGTGATGGTGACGGAGACCACAAGGTGGTTTTTGAATGAGCAAAAATATACGGTTGAAGAGAGTTTGTGAAAATGGGTTGGGCTAGGTAAAGTTTTAAATTTGAAAAGATAATAATGTCTTTTAGAATGTTGAATATTTCTTTAAATGGAAACTGTGGTCTGAGACAAACAAAAAAGGAAAGTGTACAAAATCGGATGGGACTGCGGAAATAATTAACTTCTAATTTAAACACATAATAATTTTTATTTAAATCTAAAAATATGTTTTAAAAGAACACTGTATGTAAATGCAACATTTTAGTTACAAAGTAAATATTTTTGTTAAAAAGTACAAGTTTAATTTTAGAAGTATAATGCTTATTTCATAACTTATGACCCTTTCCCAAAATTAAGAAATTTTATAATAGGGCTATTGATGTTGATTTAAATGATGATTTATTGTACAACCTATTTTATAGTTAGATACAAAGAGTACAGATGCAAATAGACCGAACAAAAGAATTATGTGTTATTTACATTCTAACAAATAATCACCATCACACACACCCCCAAATCGAAGTGTGGGTAGAGTCGTAATGCAGAGCTAGGATCGAAAGAAGTCAAAGATAGGATGAGGCAGACTCTCGGTGAAAATATCTACAATTTGTATTGATGAAGGAACATGTCGTGTAATTAATTTTTTGGAGGAAACAAGCTCACGGACAAAGTGATAGTCATGTCAATGTGTTTCGTGCTCTTTTGGGCGACTGGATTTTGGTATAGAAATATGGAGCTATTGTCACATTAAAGAAGAGGTGAGGAGGATAAATGTATATGAAGATCTCTCAATAAGTTACTCATCCAAGCTAGGTCAACAGTGGCATTGGCCATAACATGATACTCTGACTCACAACTAGATAAAAAAATAGTGGGTTGCATTTTGGTATTCCAAGATACAAGATTGCCCCCGAGGAAAATAGCATAACAGTAGGTGGAGCGACGAGTCTCTTGACAGCAAGCCCAGTCAGTATCAGAGTAACCGAAGACTAGGAGTAGTAGAGAGTCGAAAGATCAATCCATACTGAAGGGGACCATGTACATAGCGAATAATATGGGTAACAACCTGATAGAACATATCCCAAGGAAACTGCAAAAACTGATTGACGGAGTTAAATGCAAAAAGGCAATATCTGGCCGAGTGATGGTGAGATACTGAAGGACACCAACAAGCGATCGATGGAGCTTAGTGTCGGATAAAGGTTCTTCATTCGAGCTAAGAAGCTGACTACCATGAAGAAAAGGTGTAGACGCGGGAGTGTCATCGCCCATACCAACGCGCTGAAGTATTTCCATTGCATACTTGGCTTGCCCTAGGCAAAGTCCAGAGCTAGACCGAGATACTTAAAACCCAAGAAAGTAGTGAAGAGATACGGGATCCTTAATGGCAAACTCTTTGTTAGTCCGAGCAATAAATTATTGAATGAGAGTAGGGTCATTACTAGTAAGGGTAATGTCATCGACATAAACAAGGAGATAAAGAATCTGGGACCTACGAACATAAGTAAAGAGAGAGGTATCAACGTGATGTGTCGTTAATCCACCAAATAATTCTTGATGTATGCTAAGAATTAATCTAGCACAATGATAAGTAGGGTCAATCTCACAAAGAACGGTGTAGTTAAAATTCAAGTTCTTAAAGATCAATTTCGGTGTAGCCACTGCACTTAAGTGCAAAAAGAGTGATTTTATCAACTAATAAAATAATTAATAAAACTAAAATTGCAAAGATATTATCAAATAGAGAAGAAATTTGGCATTCGAATAAATCTACATTAGTTTGACCCGATCCTTGACGCAATAATAAATTATTATCTATAAATCAACCAATTATAGGATAGAAATTATTTGCTAAACTACCCCAATTCTTTCTTACTTTGTTGATAGCCAGCAATTATTTGCTGAGCTAGCTATTTCTCTTATCGGAATACATCTAGAAAGTATTTTCTAAAACTAACTATTTCTCCTATCGGAATACATCTAGCAAGTATTTACTAAACCAGATAAATACTCCAATAGCATAAATACGAAAAGAACCCAGCACAGATAATACTCAAGTATTCACAAGTAATAATTATCTACCAAATTATTCTTTACCTCTGTTATGACAGTTTGCCATTTTTACGGAAGTTTGCTACTTATTCACCCTTTCCAACAATTACATATTGGTGGAATTAATTAGCAATATCTCTATTAAACTCAAGTTGACCAAGCTCAAACAAAAAGAGAATAAATTATGCTCAGAACAATTAGGAACTCACAAATAACAATTATAAAATCAATTAGACCTCACAGATGCATTGAACTAATGATTCATCATTCTACTCCAAATAAACAATTAGCTACTCATGTTAATTCAACTAAAAAATAAAGAATATAAGAATAAATCATAATTAATCAAATTAAATGACAATGAAATTAAAGAAAGCAAACCATGGTTTTATGCAAGGATTGCACAACACTGAATGAAGAAATTAATTGGAAATGAATTGATTCCAAAGCCAACAAAGTTCAATTCAGCCTTTGAAAACCAAGAAACTTATATATTAATTTATTGCATTAACTTTTGAAGACTAACTCTTCTCTCCCTCCTTTGTCATCGAGTTCTTCTCCGATTTATATCCACAAAAAGTAACTCTAGGAGGGACCATAGAGAAGCTTTAATAAACTTTAACAAAGCTCACTTAATAACTTCTTAAGGGAATTTCAGTAAAAAATCATTCTTAATGAAGTATTCAACTCAACTCTAAAGGAGTATAGTTATAACTTAGTTAGGAACGGGATAAGACGAAGTATAGTATTTCTCCATATAGGACAGGACCCATAACTACCAAAAATCTCTTCAATTATTCACTCTTTGCCCAATGCTTCAGCATTTTTTCTTTCAATTCCTTTCCTTCATCTATGGAATAATGTGTTGTAAAATAAGAACAACTTTTATTGGATCATATCGCCTCATTAAAAACCCTAACTTGGAAAACTTAGTAGGGAAAACCGTTGGTTAAGGGAAAAAGAGTACAACGTATAGCTCTCTCTCTCAAATTCTTCATAATCGTGAAATCCTGCACCAAAAAAACCTAAAGTGAAAATTATATCTCAATAAAATAAAATAATCTCACAAAATATGAACATAATTTACCACATATCACAGTTGTGCTACATGAAAAAACCAAGGTTGCGCAAATATGAGCTAAAACATTGAAACCAACATCTGGGTGCCTACTTAAGGCCATAAATGGCCTTGTGGAGGCGACAAATATAATCTGGATGGATAGAATCCTGATACCCAGAAGGTTTCTCCATATAGACCAGTTCATCAAGAATGCCATTGAGAAAAGCATTCGTGACATCCTGCTGATGAAATGACAACTGATGAATGGTAGCAATGACCAAGATGATACGAACGGTAGAAGCCTTCACTATAGGTCTGAATGTGTGAGTTTCTCCAAGCCTTGGAGCTGTGAGAAACCTTGTACCATAAGACTGGCTTTGTAACGATCGACAAAGTTATCATAAAGATGCTTGATGTGATAGACCCATTTAGAGCCAACCACATTAACACCAATGGGACGAGGTACAAGACCCCATGTGTTCTTCAGGCAAAGAGCAGACATCTCATCATTCATATTTTGTAAAGTAACTGGTAGACATAGTTTGGAAAGGAACAACGTCAGACACGGTTAGTACGAGAATGAATCTCCAAAGGGTGAGTAAGACGTAGTGTTTAAGGAAACGTTGTAGACAAGGATAAGGTAGAAGACTATATGGGTGAGGTAGGCTGAGAAGTAGCAGGAGTAGAGCCATGAGAGGTAGCAGAAGCAGGGCCTGGAGAGATAGGCAAAGTAGAGCCAGGAGAAGTAGGGTGAGCATGCAAGTTTGGCAATGGACACAATCAACAAGAAGTGACATTAGTAGAAGGAGTGGAGGAAAGGCTACATAGGAGAATTAGAATCCAAAATGATGGATACATAAAGTGAAGGGGACAGGTAGAGGAGCCACCAACATAAGGAAACAAATACTCATCAAAGCGGGCATATTTGTGTAACATAAAGCATATGGGTAGAAGGATCTAGACAGTTAAAGCCCTTGTACTGTGAACTGTAGCCCAAGAAAACATTGAGTATTAACCCAACTTTCATATAATAAGTTTATCCAGAAGCACCCCCTTCATATATAAAGTAATCAATGCTTATATGTGACTTTTTTGAAGGAGCGCAAAGATAAAATGTACTGGTTAGTTTTGTCCAAAATAGATAATATCATTATAATTTGATTTGAAATGAACTTAACAGTTCCAAGAAATTGTTTTAGAGAGACGTGGAAGTTTTCTCATGAAAAAAACGCATGTACACGTATCAATATTGTAATATAAATTTCACACTGAAAGTGGAGAACTAATACTACATCAAAAACTACCTTTACACACATAAATAATTGTTAGAATAAGTTATATATAATAAAGTTTGATCTATCCTAATAGAGATGCCAAGACGACTACCACTATAAATGAAGACATTCCACGACTTGATCAAACAATCAAGGGTTATGTTCGGGATCCTCTAAGTGACATGGTTGGACTGATGACAAGGTCAAGAACGAAGTTTAGAGATGCGGCATTGAATACTTTGATGGATCAACTTCGTGATGAAGAATTCAAGTATTACTCGACTAGGGCTTGGATTAATTATTCAAGCATATCGATTAACTGAAGACATTGTGAAGAACACTATACTCATTTTCCCATCGGGTTTTTAATGAGGTAGTGTGATCTTTGTAAACTATTGTAATAAAATTTTATTTCATTCCAATAACTCACCCATGTGGGCTTCTGAAGAGTTAATATTTTTGACCCAACCTATTCGGGTTTAGAAAATATGGAGTTTTATTATGATTATAATTAGATTTGGTAAGATTAGATAAGGTGATATTCTTCAAGCTTACTTCTTGAAGAAACCGAGTATGATAGGGTTTATTTTAGAAATTCTAGTTAGATATGGTTTTAGCTTCTTAAAGTAGCTATAAGTAAATTCAGTTTCCATTTGTGATTAGGGTTTTGGTTTGAAATACACCCTATAAATAGAGGGGATTGGCCGAGACAATCTTGATCTTTTTAGCAATCATATATTCAGAATTTTTGAGTTATACTCATTGTTTGCAAGCATCTTCATTGTTGCTTAATCCTGGGGGTTAATTAAGTATCAATAACCTTGTGAACTGATCATGCAGGCTAGTTAGGAAACAAGTCGAAATTAAGAATGCGCCGAGGGCTAGATTCTTGAATTTTGTGCGGCCACATTAGGGTTTTGAGAGATCCCTCTTATTGTCAAAGATCTAAAATTCTGCAATCCAGAGTATTCATAAGGAGATTCATATTAGTTGGTATCAAAGCAGAGCAACAGATCCTTGTGGCTGAATATCTTCCGAGGGTTCAAGTTCTTGCTTATTTTTATTTTTGAAATTTTTGTGCTAAATTTATACACTCTTTCATGTCATATTTTAACTATTTTTGTTTGTTCTTTCTTAGCAGGAGGATTGAATCTATCGTCGAAGGGTTCGACAGTTAGAATATTTCGGTATTACTATCATCCTTCACCTTCATCAATTGAGTCAGGAAGACGTTGAAGGGTCTGAGCGTTAACAAGTATTATCCGCCTTTACATCCCCTGTCAATTTTGTAGTTTTTAGGTAGCTTATACAGTTTATGTGCTTGAGATATTTTTCGTCCACTCTTCTGAAAAATTATTGCATGCTCACAATCCTATTTATTTTCTTTATCGTTCTTTGATTCCGTAATCTTGAATTGTTCTTTGATTCTAGATTACACTTTATAAACAAAAAGAGTCTTTTGTGTCTTTTCCAAATATAGTGTCATATTTATATCCTTACGATCTTGAATAGCTCGAAACTCATTTGAATCGAGAGAAAGGTGTCGTAGTTTTCTTATTCCAAGTTTTATATAGACGATTTTTTTGTTCCAAACTCTTTTGAAAAAAATAGCATCAAATTTTTGGGTAAGAGTCGAATTTATAGCTGAAAAAAAGAAAGAAGAAAAAATAAATCCGATTTGAAAAAGGAAAAGAAAACAAAAGCCTAGTCGGAATCAGAAAAGGGAATTCAACTGAAATTTGGGCTTGGAACTAGAGTAGAAATTTCATCTTGGGCAGAAATTAAGTACTGAAAATCCTTTTAAGGAAGGATTAGGGTTGGGAAAAGTTAAGTCAATTTTCGGAACTTATTTGTCGCCTATATAAAGCATTCTTGTTTTGATTATAGCGTCTTCATTACAGCTCTGATTTGTGCCATTCAAATTGATTTTTGGTCCTTATTCTTTGAAGAATTTGGAATTCCAGATCGAAGAGCCCAATTATGAGTGTATATATTTTTAAATTTCGAGATATGATCTTCAGTACTTTATTCCTATATTGGTTTGAATTCGCCTTGTGAGTTGTGAGTGTCAAACACTTGGTGAGCGACCTTACTAAACAAAGGGAAAGGGGGGAGATTTTTATTGCTAACTATTTATTTTCCTAGCAACTAAGCAGAGATGTCGGACGATAATCCATTCGTCCCACCTTTCGTTGGCGATCCCAACAATTTGCCATGGAAAAAGACGTGTAGGCATGGTGAACAGACACGTGATGAGGCACTAGAAAATTGGGAGCGACATCGTATTAAAACCAATGAGCATATTGATCCTAATCGCTTTGTTATCATATTAAATGCACTCATGATTGAGGTGTAGAGATTGGCAAGAAAAGTTGATAGCTTGGCACCAACTACACCACAGACCATGGCAATGAGAGATGATCCTCTGTGATTTGTTCACAGATTCCAAGGTTATGGTAGTTCCGATGAAGATTCCAATGATTTGGGAAGACGATCACATCGAGGATCTTCAAGAAGGCATCGCCACGACAGACATCTTGATTCCTGAAGGAGAACAAGATCTAGTTTGAGTTCAGGGTCAAGCTCAGATTCTGCTCGAGACATCAAGGGGTTGAAGTATGATATCCCTTGATTTGATGGTCGACACAATCCGGTGAAATATTTAGATTGGGAGCGACGGATTGAGAATCTGTTTGATCTCAACAATTATCCAGTGAAAGAAAAAGTTAAAGTGGCACAATACTCCTTCACTCACTATGCGACTGAATGGTGGGAAAATGTGAAAGAAAAGAGACAACTTACCGGGAAGAAACCTATCACCACCCGGGAGAGATTGAAGACTCAGCTTCTCCATTATCATATTCCTCCTACTTATCTGATAGAACAAAATTATTGTCTAGCCAGTATGAAGCAAGGAAATCGCATGGTTGATAAATATTGGAAAGATCTCGAGTTGACCATGAGAAGGGTCTGGATGAAAGAAGACGACATATTCATCAAAAATTGATTCATTGAAGGACTACGTGAGAAGCTTCAAATGCCAGTCAATTTTCAACATCACATATCCATGGATGATTTATTGATGAAAACAAGGTTGGTTGAGAGCACAATGCGGACAAAGAAGCAACAGTTGGATTTCCCAATCAAAGATTAGGGTTTGATTCCGGAAACCCTAACCCGGACTGAGGTAGAAAGGCACCAATGGGAGGGCGAGGGATAGTCCAATCCTACTCCAATCTGATTGTCAATTCCAATGATAAAAGAATGGCGCCACATACTTCAAACCAACAGTTTTCAAGCAATTCAGGTAAGTCCCTTGTCTCATCATCAAATTTGGTTTCAGATAACACTCATACTTATTTTCATTGTAAAGAAAGAGGACATTTTCATAGTAATTGTCCCCATGCTCGAGTGTTAACCACCATTGAATAAGGAGATGAAGAAGATGAATATGTTGATATGCCACCTCTCTATGAGAGTGGAGAAGAACGGGTAGATGAAGAGATAATCATAAATGATCAAGGTGAACAAGGTCCGAAAACACAAGGTAACTTCGTAACATTGAGATCTTTGAACACTCAATTGGCCAAAACCCAGGTACAAAGGATTAATATTTTCCATACTCGTTGCCTTGTGAAATATAAGAATTCTTTATTGAGCATTGATGGAGAATCTTATTCTAATATTGTTTCCAATCTTCTTTTTAAATCATTGTCTTTACATGTTACTACTCATCCATCATCTTATAGACTTATTTGGTTAAATGGTAGTGGTGAGATTAAGGTTAATAAATAATGCATGGCTAACTTTAAAATCATGTAAATATCATGATTCTATATTATGTGATATTATACCTATGGAAGCTAGTCATATCTTGTTAGGGAGACCATGTCAATTTGATCGTAAATCTATGCATGATGGTTACACTAAAAAGAAACTGTGATTAAGGATAGAACAAGGTATACATTAACTCCATTGTCACTAGTGGAAGTTATTGAGGCTCAAGGGCTCATGAAAATTGACAAAGAAAAGTTTGCGACTGAGCTAGAAGTGTCCGAACAAAAACCTAGTCAGGGTTTGAAGATGATCGGCCAAAGAAGAAAAAATGGAGGCAAAACCCTAAAATATTCGACCAAAATGTTGGGATAGCCGATCCAAGTAAGTCAAGTAAGATTTTGAGTGATTCGCAAAAGTAGCAAAAGGTTTTATCTTCACATCTTAATCCTTTGCCATTAATTTTTATGATGAAGCGTGAACTGCCAATTCAATCTGAAAAATTGTTTTACGCATCTATTAGGCATGTGAATCATGCATTTTCTAATCATTTTCATATATTAATTTTACATTTTAAAGAGAGCTATTTCGCCAATGAGGATATACCTGTGCATGTTCCCCCACAGTTTGCTGAGATGTTGCAGGAATTTGAGGACGTCTTTTCGGAAGCTTTACTCCACAATTTACCACTGTTGTGAGGCATTAAGGATCAAGTTGACTTAATTATGGGTACGGGACCAGCTTAAAAGGTGAACTGTAGAGGTACAAACTGATAGCGGTGGAAATGTTAAAAGTAAGGAAGGATTTGAATTAGCTGGTAAGGATGGATTTGATGAGATGATAGATTATGTTGCCAAAGAATTCCATAGTGGACCCGAGGTCTTTGAGCTGTTGCTTAGTGACAAGAAGAGGCCATTGTACGAGGGGGCAAAACATTATGTTTTAAGTGCCATCCTGAAATTCATGAATTTTAAGGAAAATTTGGTTGAACTGAAAAAAGAGATGGCTGAAACTCTAGAATTGCTTCGAAAATTGCTCCTGAAGGTAATCATATGCCTGACAAATCTTATGCCTCAAAACAAATTCTTTGTCCAGTGGGTTTGGAATTGAAATAAAATCCATGCATGTCTGAATGATTGCATGTTGTATAAGGGTAAGAAGGATGAGAAACGCAAAATGTGTCGGGTATGTAGTAAGTGTCGGTACAAGTTGAAGCAGGGTGAAATTACTGTGGGAGCAGAAGTGGGGTATGTTTCTAAGAATAAGACACCCCCTCGAAAGTCCTATGGTATCTTCCGATAATTCCACGGTTGAAGAAGTTATTTGCTTGGAAGGAAGATGCAAAATTACTTCGATGACATGCCGAAAGAGATCGTCCGGGGGACGATGTCATAAGGCATACGTTAAATGGTGAGCAATGGAAAAAGCTTGATGATATTTACCCGGAGTTTGGATCGGAGACCCGACAATTAAGATTAGGACTATCTACCAACGGAATGAATCCATTAGGCATCATGAGAAGTGAATATAGTTCTTGGCCAGTAATGTTAGAGATCTACAATCTCCCGTCGTTGTTGAAAATGAAAAGAATATACGTTCTGTAATCAATGATGATTTTGGGCCCTAGGCAACGGGGTAATGACATTGATGTATATCTTGCTTCCCTGGTGAATGATTTATTGATATTTTTCAAGGATGGATTCGGTACCTATGATGTTTTTGCGGATGATATTTTCACGATGAAGGCCCTTTTGTTCTGCACCATAAATAATTTTCCTGCTTATGGAATTTGTCGGGATGTTCCGTGAAAGGGCAGTATGCATGTCCAGTTTCTGAGAAAGAAACAACATTCTATCAACTTAAACATGGTTGAAAAACTGTTAACCAGGAACATCGACGTTTTCCCCCCGAGGGGCATCCATGGCGTTCCTCCAAGAAGTGGTTCAATAGCAAGACAGAGTTGCGAGGTGCGCATATACCATTAACGAGCACCAAGGTTTTTGAAAGAGTTAGTGGATTGCCACACAATTTTGGAAAAGGGAAGAAAAATTTGGAAATTGAAGGTGGTTGGAAGAAATGCTCAATATTCTTCCGACTCCCTACTAAAAGGATTTGGATGTCTGACACTGTCTCGATGTAATGAACATAGTGAAACATGTTTACGATTCTTTGGCTGGAACACTTTTGAATACTCCGAGTAAAACCAAAGATGGTGGGAGGTCATCGTCGTACCTCTCAAAGATACAATTTATAAGCCCTAAATGTTTCCTAAATACAATTAAGAAGATTATGACAAATTAGGGTCGTCCACAAAGAAGAGAATTTTTCCTAAGGGTTTTCATCTATAACGGTGAATACTACAATAGATATAAAGATATGCATATATATAAGCTTGTAAAGAGGGGTGGGGGGGTTTGGTTGGTTTTTCTAAGTTATCAATTTAAAGACAAGTTAACTAGCAAGCAATGTAAATCTACTAAATATGCAACAACA
>JAULKM010009297.1:0-14882 GCA_032355605.1 Rubia tinctorum | reverse complement strand
TCTTGTGCAAAGATTACTATATGTTGTCATTTGCAATTTATTTGAAGTTATTGCCCTTACATGTGATGGTGACTCTTTATTTTGAAGTGATGCCCATATTGTATTTGCTGGCGATGACTTTTTTATTTGCAAAGTAAGAACTCTATGATGAACATTCTCGTAATTAACCTTGGTTAATTACCGGATCCGAGAGCTTAATATTATTACTACTCCCTCCGTCCCATATTTTTGAAAACCCTCATTCTTTTAAGTTCGATTTGAAGAAAACCTTGATTCCTTTTGATTTTTTACTTTATCTTAACAGACTTAAGTTCTGCTGCGTTCTATTTCTGCTGCGATCTCGGATCTAGAGGTCTGTAGCTGCTGCGTTCTGTTTCTAACCGAAATAAAAATTAAGTGCTTCCCGTAAATCCTTTCTTCTTAATGTTTTAGTGAAAAAGAACATCACATAATTGCGTTCTGTTCTTTTTCAGTTCGTTGTTGTTATTGTCAAGTGGGCTGCTATTGATTACCGAGTGGGCTGCTATTAATTGCCGAGCCATGCTCCGATTGATGATGAAAATCAGAAACTTCTCTATTGTATGACCTTGCTCCTTTTGTGCTATGTGAATGGCCTTAAAATCCTTATATGTATTTGCTACTGCTTTTATGTGAATGGCCTTGCCGGTCTTATAATTTTAGGCTGATGTTTTATTTTGGCCTTGTTGGCTTTATATTTGTTAGTTGTTGTGATGGCCTTGCCAGTCTTATATATATCGGTTGTTTTGAATGCTTGGCTGGTCTTATATTTATATGATGCTGTGATGGCCTTATATTAATATGGTACTGTTATTGTGTTCATAGCCTTGTCGGCGTTATGTTTGTCAGTGCCAAACTTCATGGTAGAATGTATTGTGTTGTGGTAACTTGCTAGCTGTGATGATGTGTTATTGTTAAAAAAATGCAGCCATGTTGTTAAGCATTTGACAGTGCATTACTGTAATCTGTGATGATTTATGCTTGTAAAATATAATGCAGCCACAGATGTTACATGGAAAGGGCTAAGATCAGAGGAACAGGGAACAAGATCTATTTTCCAAGGCTACACAGAGATAATTGCTTGTTTTATTCCACACTTTTGAGAGGGGAACCTATTTCGACAGCTTTGAAAACATCAGAGGAAAGTATTCTACTTGGATTAAAATGGACGTTGCTTCGACACAAGCTACGAAAAGAGTCATCCCTTGGTTAAATGTTGTGTAAAACAATTTGTACTCACTTTTATCTCCCATTCATACAACCAGATAATGATACCTTTAAATTAAGCAAATATTTTTATCTAGCATTTCTTTTTTTCCTCACTTATATTTTGTTCTAATTTTCAGTCCACCACTTGAATTTCAGTCCACCATCTACATAATACCCGTGCTTTGCACAGATATAAATTTGAATATTATTGTATAAATAAACATATATTTTTAATTTAATCATTACGATTTTACAATCAAATTTTCAAAACTTTTCATATTCTATAGAATCCATATGCATGTAATGGTGATAACTATAATGTCACGGTTTATGATTAAAAAAATATATTTATTATTATCATGCAATTTTTTTATAATTTTTTTTAAATTAGATATAGTTTTTACTAATTAAACCTTGAGTTATAGATATCCATTTTCTTCTTCATCCAATATTTTTTAATGATTAATGGATAACATTGTGCTATTTTTCGACCAAAAAAAGACATTCTAGAGAAGGTCATTTTTTTTTACAAATTGGGTCAATTACAAAAGCCAAAAGTATTTTGAGTTAATTACATATAGGGTTATATGATTGATTTATCAGGTTGATTGTGGGTCGGGTTGAATCGTGTACAGGTTTAGATCGGGTTGAGCCTAGTCGTGTCGGGTTCGGGTTTGGATTGAGTCTGATCGTGTCGGGTTCGGGTTCGGGTTGATATCTCTCAGGTCGGAATCGGGTTCGGGCTGAATTCGGTCGTGTCGGGTCAATATTTTTCGGGTTATAATCAGGTTTCGGGTTGAAGTTCGGTCGTGTCGGCTTAGATTTTGGTTGAAATCTCTCGGGTTAAATCGGTTTTCAGGTTGAATCGGTCGTTTCGGTACGTGTCGGGTTTTCGATTCGGTTCAGAGATTGACAACACTAGATGCTGGTAATGATGGCTAATAAGTGGCTGGTCACGTTAAATTTTGAAATCTACAACAGCACTGACGAGAGAAAAATAAAGTCTGATAAATTTCAAATATCTGAGTGAATCTAAGCTAAGCTAAGCTAAGCTAAGCTAGAAAGATCCCACATTGCCATTCTGTGAGAGGGAAAAAAAGAGGTAAGTAGTTCAGATCACCAAAACAAACAAAAGATCGTACCACATTTAGCTTAGATTTGGCCACTGACCCAGGGCCAATGGGATGCGTATCTTTTAAGAACTTCAGCCGAAATTGCATCAAAAGCATTTCTACTTAGTTCATTATCATCATCAATGCTTTGCTTAATTTGGATAAGGCAAAAAACAAGTAGTGAAAAGAGAGGCTAATTTTGCTCTTTCCACATATTTTCTTTGATTGACTAGCAACCTAATTCAAATCTCCTTTATTCAAGTCCTCAATGCTTGTTCTTTCCTCGTTACATCTTTAACCTTCGAATAAAGGAAGATGTGTAGCAAAACTTGAATAAACTTGAGAGATAAAGTGGTAAAATAACTCTATGTTTTGATCGAAAATGTCAATCTAACCCTGTAAAAATCTGAAAGTACAATTCTAACCTTATTATTTGATTGAAAGTGTCAATTTAACCCTGACAACATGAATTTGGCTGAAAACCAATAAAATTACCATTATACCCCTGATTTAAAATATTTTTAAAAAAATCTGAAATTACAACTTTATCCCTAAAAATCATCTTCTGTCACAAAAACTCATCGATGACAAACTCACCACCCGGTGTTCTCCCACGTTGATTCACCCGCAGACCCCTCAGATCTACCACTGTGGTGGTGGTGATGTGCGGCGGGGTTGAGTGAGGAAAAGGTAGATGGTGGTGGTAGGTGCTAAGGTTTAAGGTGCGGCAGGGGGTGGAGTGGCTTAAAGCTAGGGATTAGGGCTTAAGACGGGGGGCGAGGAGTGGAGCAGCAGGGATTAGGGCTAAGGAAGCGGGCATCGGGGCTTCGGGCTTAAGGCACCAGAGGAGGAGTGAGCAGTGAGGCTAGGCTGGCGGATCGACGAGGCTTAGGGCTTAAGGTGGCGAGGCTTAAGGCGGTGGCGGAGGAGTGGAGCGACTTAGGTTGTTTCGACAGAGACCTAGTGTGCAGTAGTACCAAAAGAGCAAAAAAGTGTTTTTATTGCCCTTTTGATCAAGAACGCGATGGGTTGAAATGGGTTGTTCCAGTGCCTTGGAAGAATCAGATTGCAGGTTGTTGAAATATCTTCGGGTGGAATTGAAGGTTTCTGATGAAGGATCTTTCTGTTTATGCTTCTCGCTTTACCTGACAATAGATGGTCCTTTTCCGCCCACAATTCTTCACCAAGTAAATCTAATGTTAATAAAGTAGTGGGTTTTTGTTTCAAAAAATCTCGACTCTTTTGAGGTTCTTGGTGCTCTGTGTTTTTAGGAAGCTTGATTTTGTGATTTTTTGCGATTTGGTCTTGGTTAAGAGTGAATATACATCATTTGTCTTCTGAAGCCGATGAAGTCAACGGCCGATCCAAATCAATAACTGGAAGGTCTATCAATGGGGTATTGTCGGCGATTCTCTCTCCCGATTGACTTTTTTTTGTATAGGTATCTCTCTGGAATTTCTTCGCCGCCATTTGCCAATTCCTGCACTTTCCAGGGGCGTTCTAATCCCGTGTCATTTCCGGCCAATGGAGATGGTCCAATTTTTCCGGTCATGCTGACTGTGATAGTTGGTCTGTTTGGTAGAACTGTGCTTATAAGCAAATCTGGCTTATTTTGAAAGCAGGGGGAGACCAGTTTCTGTTTTCCCCCCAAAAATAGCTTCTGCTTTCAAAATAAACTGTTTTTTAGCAGTTTACCAAACACCAAAAAGTGTTTTGCTTATAAGCACATCAGCTAAAAAGTCCTGCCAAACAGAGCATATGTCTGAGCTTAGCTTCACTCTATTTCATTTTAAATGGGGAAGAATTTAAAAATGTACAATCTCAAAGGGTATACGTTAAAGCGACCCTCTTTCTCCGTATATGTATATTATGTACTATGAGGTATTACCTTCTTCTTCTTCTATGTTATTATTAAAAGGTTTAATGAGTGTTGACAAGATCAAAAGCTTAGGAACATCACGTTATAGGTTGGTCAAAACAGTGCAACAATATACGCAAGTGCACTGTGAATGATTTTGTAATTCAAGAGTTTTAATATATTAAATTCAAAATTGATAAAAATCAGAATCAAATCTGAAATATAATATTAGAATTAAAAAATGAAGTTGGAAAATTGATGCATGAAGCTTGAAAAACTGATATTAAATTGGAATATGAAATCGAGTTTGGCTTTTATAATAAAATTGATTTGTTGCTTTTTGTCAAACTTAATATGGATAGCAGTATTTATTTTTCAGAATAAGGCAATAGAGTTAATGTTTTGGGAAATACCATCTTTCTATAAACTTATAGAAAAATGAGTTTAACTATTATTAAACGTAGTTTAACTAGAATAATAAAAAGATAAAAGGTTTTAATTGTAATATTAAAATTTTATAATGTAATGTGTAATATATATAAATTTATGATTCGATTTAATACAATCAAAAATTTTATCTTCATTTTTTAAGTTTACCGTTTAAACCTTGATTTTTTTTATAATTTATAAAAAATAATCTTCAAGAGTCTGACTCTTGCAACATTTAGAACGAGAAGTATTTTTTATTTAATTTTTTAAAAAGTTGATCAAATATTGAGATTGCACCAAAAGTTGACCATTTATAGTAATCCCCCTCCGTTACAGTAATGATATTTTTTCTTTTTCAAAATTAAATTTGATAAACTTTGATCATAAACTTTGATCATAAACTTTGATCATAAATATACATATAATAAATATATTGTTGAATTCTTCTTAAAAATATATTTTTTAAATATCATTTTTTTATACGGAAGTATGTAGCTAGAGATATTATTAATGGTCAAACGTGATTATTGAAAATCGTGAAATTTTTTTTTGAAACAGAGGGAGTAATCTTTATCCAAACGTGATGGTCGTCATGAAGCTGATAGCATTGACCGGAATATTATAATATGAAAGTTACAAGTGATGGGCTAGTTACCATTTTTATTTAGTAGTTATATATTTCAAGTCATTATATATGTAAATTATCATTTATTCATCAAACATACTTAACAAATTACATAGTTAACTAAGAAAATTTAAATTTTACTTACCACTAATTAATTTTAAAATAAAGGACAATATTTCTTCAAACTAAAAAATATATATATAAATTAAATATATATCCTTTAAATTTCATCATTGTAGTCATTACTCATTAGCATCGAAAGGTAAAAGCAGTGATCATATTAAAGCAAACTCTAGAAAAGCATTATTATGTCTTGCAATTAATTTAACAAGGACGATGAAAGAAAACAGTGTGCCTCTCAAGGGTAAAACGGGGAAGAAGCCTTGGCCGATAAAAAAAGAGGAATAAAAAATTTGATAAGCAGGTCAGAACTCAGAAGAACCGCCTAAAAAGCTGGTCAATGGCGGATGTGCTGTTAAAGTTACAATTCGCATTGAATAATTCATCATTTAATACCCAGTCCATAATTTTTAAGTTTTCAGTTACTTTCTGTCTCTATATTTGTGACGTCATAGGTTCTGGTGCTTAGATTTAGGTGGAAAAATAAGTTAACAAAATTGGATATAAAAAGTAAAAATTAGAATGAATGAATGAAATTAAATGATTCTTGCCAAAAATAGAAAGTGTGTCATTTTAAAAAAACATCTCATAAGAGGAATTCGAATTCCAAAACACAGGCCTCCCCCTTAATGACAATTGCAATGAATTCTTTTTATGAGAAAGTTTCTTACTAACTCCGTTTTATTGGATGTAGCACCACATGTTTACCTGCTTGGATATAGGTGAATTATCTAAGTGGATAAAATTGAATGAATCTTGTCATGAAAGGAAAATGTATCAAATTCACAAAAACAACCAAAAAAGAAAAGTGTGTCACATCCAATGAAACGGAGAGAGTGTTAGATTGATTAATGTTTAGATCAATAATGAAAATTTTATTTTAATAATTTTTCAAGTCAAAATAATTATTTATACATTATCATACATTTTTTTACTTTTTAAAAATTATAGTTGCTACAAAATAAACATCAAATCTCTTATTGGTTGCATAGATTATTAAATAACTCCATCTAAAAATTGATCAATCAAAAACAAAACTTAATATTTAATTAATACATTATTCTTTGCTAACTGAAACAAACGAAATTGAATTTCAGTACTCCCTTGTCCTAGTCGATTATGCACACTTACTATTTGGCAGTCAAAGATGTTGAACTTTGACCATATATTTGAATAGATATATGGACATAAATATTATCGTATGAGATATTGTTAGATTCGTCGTAACATGTAGTTTCTAAATATCATTTTTTATTCGGGGTTACTGTCCTTAGTACATATATATACAGTTAAACATGTTTCTTGGAAATCGTGAAAAATATTATGTGCACATTCTCTTGGGACGGAGGTAGTACTAGAATTTAATAAAAACAGTTCATATGAACTAAATTATAGACCTTTCATAGGAGTATAATGTAATGTATCTATAATGGTAAAAGTTTCACATTTTCACTTTTAACAATTGACTGAAAAAATGTTTGATCTTTAATATCAATCATTAAAAATAATTAAAACTTGTGAAAACTTGATATTTTAAAAATACATGTTATAGTGAATCTAACAATGTACCACACAATAGTATTATACTTATATACCAATTCAATTTTAAGACCAACCTTATGAAGTTTTGACTAAATGAATAGTTAAATTACAGTTTGAAATAGGACAAATGGAATATCTCGTTAGATACTCTTTTTTCTATTAGCAAGTGCAGTTCCACCACGCGTTGCATGGTATTATTAATTCAAAGATTATAATGAATTTTTATGTACTTTTTGTGTCTTACTTTTAAATTGGAAATAAATAAGTTTGTTAAAAAGTTTTAAATTTAGTCATCTAAAATTACTATTTGAGTTATGAAGTGATACAATCAATTCGGTTAGAAATTATTAAATATTGAATACAGTAAAAATTGATTAATTTATGATATTTTGTCAAAATTATTTTTAAAACAATTATTTATATGTTGAGATTCATTTTAAAAGGTTACTATAATTATAAGTATCTCATTGAAATAAATAAAAGTAAATATAAAAAAACTATGTTAGTGCCATTAATTATATAATGCCCTCGTCTAACAGTTAATCAGTTTAAAACAACATTTTGTGATATATATATATAAATAAATAAATAAATACACATATTTCTATCAAAAGTGTTCTATTATTGAATAAAAAACCAAAACCTTTTGTTATTCTCGATTTTGTACTTATTTGAATTTTCTTTAGTGGTATGTATATATACACATATATATAGAGAGAGATATCAAGATGGTGGTACATTTTAACAAGTCATAGTTGATTAAATATAGTAAACAAATCAAATCAGTAACATATACTCCTACAGTTCCTCTATTATCGGCACACTTAATTTTCTTTTTTAGTTTGTCTACTGCGAGACCGTCTCATGGTGAAACTAAGGGCTGAATAGATAATATAATATGGAATCATTAAATGGTAGTTGGTTAAATTCAGGTTCAAAATATAATAAATTTACTCCCGAGGTTAATTTTTTAAAAACCAGTGAAACACAGGGACTGAATTGCAAAAAGAAAAAATTCCTTTCTTCTCCGGAAACACCTAATCGTAATGGTCGTCGTCGCCTTGCATCTCATTTTACGCCATCGCTCCGGCTGTTTCTGGTATTCCAGACCGAAAGTTTCAGTTGTTTTAAACTGGTTGTTCTTGACGGAGAAATTTTTCGATCGACCGACGACGAATCCATGGCAACCATCAACGGAGCTCCTCGTTGGATGGGTAAAGTATCAAAATCGAATAGCTGTACTGCGCGGCAGGAAATTATTGTGATAACAACATGATAAGGAAATAAGAAATTCTTCCCCTTGTAGGGAAAAGTTATAGATGGTAGTTACCTTATAGAATTAGTTTCCTTATTGAATTAGTTATAGGTGATAATTTACTTATAGACTTAGAATCTTATTCCAATTATATTTTGGTTTGTTGTAACCTTATAAATTGTAACCCTCATCATGGATGAGATGTGTCATTGATGTGATATCAATGCACCATTAATAAAGTCATTTATATTTTATCATGGTATCAGAGCCTAAAAATTATGAGAGTTAAACCATAAAATTTTTTTGCTGCCGTCATCCGTCTGAGCCGCCGTCGTCAAGTCGCACGATACACTACACGCGCTGCCACCGTCGTCGACTGCCATGCCGGTTGCTTTTTTTCCGATCGCCGCTACCACCTCAACGGTTGCCGCAATCCGTACTACTCTGATCTTCCATAAAATGATAATCAATATCAATGTGTTTGACTCTCTTATGCAAAACTGGATTATGAGCAAGAAAGAGCGCACTATTATTATCACACAGCAAAACACGTGGTGCACGTGCAGTAACATGCAAATCCCGAAGTAAATTCATCAAAGAAGCTAGTTCTGCGACAGTATTGGTCATAGCCCGGTATTCTGATTTTGAACTAGAACGAGAGACCGTATGTTGTTTCTTAGCACTCTATGAAACCAGGTTGCCACCAAGAAAAATGACATAACCATAACTAGACCTACGACTACGAGTCTCAATACAACAAGCCCAATCAGCATCATAATAACCCAAAATTGATAAAGCGCCAAAATTCTTGCGAAACTAAAGCCCATAATTCATAGTACAACGGACATAGCGCATAATTCGAGTAACAGTATGGTAATCTTCATCAGTAGGAGACTGCATATATTGATTGACCGTGTTTCACAACATAAGAAATGTCTGGATGCGTAATGAACAAATATTATAGTGCACCAACCAAAGAGCGATAGGATTTCCGAATGGCTTACCAGAGGTACTTGAAAGCTGCGAAAATGCTACAAAAGGGATAGCAATAGGCGTCGAATCCTGCATTTCCGCACACAATAAAATGTCCTTGACATATCTGGCCTGTCCAAGGAATAAACCATCGGAAATACAAACAACCTCCAATCCCAATAAATACTGTGAAGTGCCAAGATCGGTAATCTTGAATTCCTGATTAAACCGATCGATAAACTTCTGAATGAGATGATTATCATTCCCAGTGAGAATAATGTCATCAACATAAACCAACAAATAAAGTAGAGAGGCACCTTGAGAAAACGCAAATAAGGAGGTATCTGCAGAACTACATACAAAACTTAGACCAACCAAAAAGGAACTAAAACGTTGAAACCAAGCACGAGGAGCTTGTTTTAAACAATAAATGGCCTTGCACAAACAACAAACATAATCAGGATGCACATGGTCTTTGTAACCAACAGACTGCTCCATGTAAATCAAGAAAACCATTCAAAAATGCATTATTGACATCAAGCGATAGTAACGGCCAATTACGAATGACAGCAAGAGACAAAACAGTACGAACAATAGATGTTTTCACCACCGGACTAAATGAATGATAATAATCAAAACTAGGTAATTGTGAAAAACCTTAAGCAACTAAACTGGCCTTGTGCTGATCAAATGAGCCATTGGATTTGTACTTTAAACGATACACCCATTTAGAGCCAACACCATTAACATTCGGGTACGTGGAACCACCTCCCATGTTTACTGAGTGCGAAGAGCAGCCATCTACGAGTTCATGGCAGCAACTCAGTCTGTATCTTTGATCGCAGAATGATAACTACGAGGCTAGGTCTTCACAAACAAAGCATTAAGTAATCCAAAAATATCATAATCAGAAAAATTATTGTACCGTAAAGAACCAGTGTGAGAACGAGTGGCCATCAGATGTTTGGAAGAAGGGACCAAAGTCGAGGATGGCTCGGAACCCGAGGCAACTCAGTATCCAAGACCGACAATGATGGAAATCGTACGAGGGAGGCAGGACTCACCAGAGCTGCTGGCGTTGCCACATGTGTCAGAGTTGCCGGCGCATGTAGACAATGTGCGAGTGGTGACATCGGTGTGTGAAGCTGATGCGTGGCCACAGTGGCCGGTGTGTGGATTGGCAGTAGCTGCGGCATCGGTTGAGCTGGCGGCGTTGGCTGCCGATCACCCTATGGCAAACAAACTCAGTAATGTGACGATATTTCCTCTCTACACGACCATTTTGCTCATGAGTGTAAGGACATGAAAGTTGATAATGAATGCCCTTGGACCCAAATTCATTTCACATACGATGATTCACAAATTCAGTACCACCATCACTCTGAAAAACTTTAATGGTGGTAGAAAACTGATTCTCAACACAAGCCTCAAATTGCATATAAGCCTCTACAAGATCAGACTAGCGACGTAGAAAATATAGCCAAGTAAACCAATAGTGATCATCAATTAAAATGACATAATAAGTTTACCCCGCACGAGAGACAACAAGTGAGCATCCCCAGAGGTCACAATGAACTAAATCAAGTATGCGTGATGCACATTTTAAATTATCATTAAAAGAAAGGCGTTTCATTTAGCCATCTCACAAGAAGTACATAAATGAGACTTAGGCAGCAAACTAGTAACTGACAAACTACCAATTTTATTTAAAGATGAAATAATAGAAAAATGAACATGTCCTAAACGACTATGACATAGCTCAAATGAGGCCTTAGCTTTTTTTGAATTAACAAATGAAACTAAAACAGCACCACCATAATCTAAAACGTAGAGACCTCTCTCACAGTGTCCTTGGTCCACGAGCTCTTTGGTAATCTTGTTCTGAATATGAAAGGAGTGTCATCAAAACAAACTACATCATTTAGATCTTTTGTTAACTTGGCAATAGACAATAAATTCTTGGTGGCATTTGGAACAACCAAGACATCAAGTGAGGGAATAAGAAATCTGGGAATTGCCAACATGTGAGATATGCAAATGGGAACCATTTCTAAAATAAACACGACGATTACCATTATAAGGAGTAACGATATCCAGGATGGAAGCAGAGGCAGTCATGTGATTGGTAGCACCAGAGTCCATGTACCAATCAGGAGTGACATTCAGTTGCTGATGATAATGTGTCCGAGCAATGTCCGCGGAATTGACCTCTTCGCGAGCAACATGTGACAGTTTGTAACAAAATTTAGCAAGATGAACAGGACGATGACACCACTGGCAGATATAAGTGGGTCATCCGCCCTTTGGAGGAGCGCCCCCACCGGCCCGCGATGATGAGCAACCGCCGCCTCTCCCACAACCGCCCCTCCCTCACCTAAAACCACGGCCTCCTCTGAGCGGTTAGCATGTCCGGACCCCTTTTGAGAAGCAGTAAAAGCAAAAGGTACCGGTTTAGATGTGGACGATCGAGATTTGAGTGAAAATTCTAAAGTCTCAACATCAGCAACAATAGTGTGTAAAGGAGGCAATGAATCTTCCACCATTTGAGTAGATGAAAACTGGGACAATGTATCAATCAAGCCACGACAAATAACAACAACAATATCATCAATAAAATGATGACCAAGAACACGTAATTCATCGAGAATGTTCTTAAAACGAGCATAATATTCCTGAACATATGACAAACTCCATATAAACGATCACAGAGATAAAGACGATGAGTACGAGAATTATTCTGATATTTAGTGGCTAAACCATCTCATACCCGAGCAGCAGTGACCATACTGTCAACTGCTGATATTGAAGAATGTGTCAGAGATGAAAAAAGAGCGGGTTGGACTAGTTGATCTGTCTGAATCCAAGCATCATGAGCATTAGCATCCTCAGAAGCCTTGTCACCGGGTTCCTCGTAAGCCGAGCTCATAGGTGCAACAGGGCATTTAAATTAACCATCAACACAACCAATCAATTTGACAATTATTAAAATAGAGGTAACTTGAGTACGCCAGTGAGAGTAGTTGGAACCATCAACCTTGATGGTGATGTAGTTGATTAACGAAGGAAGAGTAATGGTCGTCATCAGGAACTGGTCCAAGGACAATAGAGAAATCAAATCGCATCAAACACACATCAAGCTTGTGAATGACAGTGGACGACTGATTTAACTGTTTTGCAAGGACGGAGCAGCAAGTGCAGCATGGGATCGCAGGCGGCGCGTGAAGGACACAATGGCGGTGCGTGGGATCCGGTGGAGAGGTGCGTGGCAGCGCGTGCGGAAGTAGAGGAGCGTACGATCGGCCGAGTCCGACAAGCAGAGTTTGCAGCGGCGAAGATCGATAGTTGAAGGTGGGTGGGCACGACCGGAGATAAAAAAAATGCAGAGAAAACGATGGAATAACTTTAGGAAAAGCTAGAGAATATTTAGAGAGACCTGACTAATACCATGATAGAATATAAAACACACAAATAACTGTGATTATGTACATTTATATATATAGTGAGTACAAATGGTATATCAGGTAGAATTATATATGAAAAAAAAATACAAAATTAATCAGAAAGAATATTAATTTTTTAACCTGATTATAATTTATTTAATATTCTATTAATTTTATCTGGAGTGTTTGGATCACTTGAAAAGTTGAAACGCAAGTTTTCGACATATTATAGGAGTGAAAAGTAAACGGTGGGAGAGGGATCCTATGGTAACCAGTAAATTATACTCTAGAAAAATGGACTAATCTTCTCAAACAAAGTGGAATTAAGAAACAAGACTCATAACTGATAATTCAAATATTTTTAAATACTGGGAAAAAATGAAATTCAAAATCTACTGAATTTTCCATCATTGTCATCATAATATGATAGGCCCTGATTTTTGGCCAAAGTAGGTCTACTCGCCTAGGTTGAACATGACAATTTTTTTGGTGATATGATGGTCAAATATTGGGTTTAATCTGTAATTTAGAAAATGTTAATCAGTAAAAAGTTAAATGGTCATTTAAATTTAAGAGTGAAGTGCTCCGTACTTTTTTTAGTGTCTTACATCACTATTTATCAATAAACTTGATATTGTTTGCATTGTAAAAAATATATAAATTCATATATGTGAAAAATATCACACGAGATACTGCTACATTCATCGTAACACATATTTTTATACTATTTAATTTTCACAATTTATTTTCAAACATAATTTAAGATATTAAAATTATAAAATTATCATTGAATAGTGACAAAATAGGAAGAAAGATACTAAAAGATAGACGAAGGGAGTATGTATTATTCCCCTGGTGCAAAAATCCTACGGCACTCCCCTCCTCCCAGAGGCATCGCTTTCTTCAATTTTCTTTTCCCCATCTCCCCATGATCATGGGGAGATGAGTAAATAATCATTCTTTTAATTAATGTTCTTTTAGAGTTTATGTTGTTGAACAAGTGTGGTTTTGTCTCCATACATTAGTATTATTTTTCGAAATGATAGATTAGATTGTATTTTCATAATGATTACTCGATTTAATTGTTGAGGTCGATGTATTTTGGCCGATATGATTTTAAAGATAATGTGTTTCTCTAGGAGAAATCATGTTCTCGATCTGTGTTTTTTCAGTTTGGACAACATGGATCGCATTTTGGATCAAGTGGTGTTATAGTTGTTGAAGATCCCTGTTTGACATAGGGATATTGATGCGTGATATGTTACTCTTTGCCAAGTGGTCATGATTTTCACTAGAAGCGGGTTAATATCCATGAGGGCGATGTTACAGTTTTATTGGATCTCTACTCTGAAATTGTACAGATGGTTAGTCTGGTTGACATGTAATTTAAATATCCTTTCAATGGACTAGTTATTGCTAGAGGCTAGTTAGATCGGATGTCAATTCTACTCGTTGTAGTCACCGCTGGGTGTTTTCCTCATCATCTTTGAATGATTTGATTTTTTTTAAATGAAGTGCATATATAACCCTACATAATTCAAATAAGTGCAAATATAATCCTGCGATAATTTAAAGTGCAAATATAACCCTAGATAGCTAGTGTATGTGCAAATATAACATTTTCTCGCAGTTTGAGGCTGAAATAAAAATACATTTTTGCCCCTCTAATTTTTTTTATAAACTGTAAACAAACTAAAATTACTATTATGCCCCCAATCCTAACATATTCATTTTTATTTTCTTCTTTTTTCTGCTGCCTACATCTCCATTCTTCTTCGCAAATGCTCCGACCCTCCAATTTTATCCAATCCCCAATTCATCCTCACTTATTTTCTCCCGTCTATCTCTCAAGCCATCTCCTAGATTCTGAGCTGATGAACCTCGCCGCCATCAAAACCTCGTCGTTTCAGCCGCCATTAAAACCTTTCCAGAAGTGGAGGCTCGAATTTTGACCTTCTATTGATTTTTGGAATTTGACACCAGCAACAAAAGAGTAGTACGTCAGGGTTGAACCGGACGACGAAGTTAAGATGGAGATGGAAGAGACAGAGCTCTGGGGTTGGGCCAGGTCGGCGAACGAAATGGTCGAGATAGAAGAGACGGAGTTGTACGACGGGGCTAGGATATGAAAGTTAGGCAGGACTGGCAAGTGGCGGCGGCGCCGATTGAGGTGGTGGTGGTGGCCAGATGGAGGGGTGGGGGTGAGTAGGTAGAGGGGGTGGTGTTGGTGGTGGCCAGTGGTAGGGGTGGTGGGCTGAGATAGGTAGCGGGCTAGGGTTTTAGGGGAAGAACTGGGTGACGG
>JAULKM010009277.1:0-14883 GCA_032355605.1 Rubia tinctorum | reverse complement strand
GATATAGGAAACAAGAAGGGTGGCAAGATTTCTATGAGAGGCATGGTTTGACTTTTAGCTCAGTACTTGGGCCATCTGGTTCCCTCTTCGTTTGCGATGGAAAATTTGGATCGTTCAGGAACATGTTACATAATAGACAAGCTGGCGAGAGCGTCTATGATGGCTACCACAACTTCATAAGATTGTTTCGTATGGTTATATGGAGGCTCCTCAGTGTACAATTTCATGATTCTCCCTCATCCATAGTGTATAACTATCGACCAGGATATGGCGTTGGAGGACCTCTTCATATCCCCTTATCCGAGGTTTGAAATGGATTTCTATAGAATCCTATCAAACCCATATATAAACTTCGAGAAATATGACAGAGAGACTCCATTTAGGGTACCGCCTAGCAATACTCAGCTACCCTCAGATGTCCTCGGCCAATTTTGCATATTCGAGGAATAGCTTGTAAGTTCTACCCAAATTATGCAGGACATTAGTCATGTAGTGGGAGGAATGAGCATACAGTTGGAAGAATCTAAGTTTTATGGAGGGTACCATGCATTCTTAGGAATCTAGGTTGGATTCCATCAAGCGTGAAGTTAAGAAAGAATTCACCATTGCAGATGAGAGAGCGAATGTCCAAGAAGAAGCCATCGAGCAATTGATCGAGAGATTCCACATCTCAAGGCTCGATGGTTTTCGAGATTTCATTCCTATAAAGAGGCAAGAAATGCGACAAGAGGAGAGAAAAACAAGACGCGAGAAACGACATTTGAGGAGGGACCTTTTAGGGTCACATGAGTGATTTCCACTACTTTTCTCTTTCCCACTCATGGTTCTCATTGTTTAGTTGCATTGGGGGAAATGCCAAGTTCAAGTGTAGGGGAGAGATTAGTGAAACACTTAGGATTTTTCATCTTGGGATTCCTTTGTGTTTTTGGTGTCATTTTTTTTTGGTTTTTTTGTGTTATTTGTGGTTTGGGGAGTTTGGTAGAGTTTTTAGTGGTGTAGTCTTTAGGGTGCTATAATTTTGTTTTTATTGGGGAGTGTTTCGGGATGAAACTTTTGGTGGTGTAATTTTTTGTTTTTCATGATATTTTGTAGTATGAAGCCCAACTTTGGGGCATTTTATGCTGCACAAATTGTTTTTAGAAAATTTTGAAAAAAAATGGAAAATAGATATATACCCGGCTAAGTTGGAAACCCGAAAGGGAAACTTAGGCAAAATGGCAAGAAAGCCCAGATAGGTCAAAAGGCCTAGGTAAAAATAAGAGGCTAGGCCCAGCTAGGATGGAAAACCTAGGTTAAAATGAGAGGCCATGTGGAAAAGGCTGAGATGGTGAGATCAACATGTGTGAATGCTAGGATGAAAATCGGAAAGGTCTCCTAGGCAAAATGAGAGAAATTGAGAGAAAACTAAAAAAAACTAAGTTGAGGATCCTTCGGTATTATCCTTGGTTGTAGCTAGTTTGAGAATCTCGAGTTATCCTTAGTTACAACTAAGTTGAGGATCTTTTGGATTATCCTTGGTGGTTTTTTCGGCAATAACTCTTGGATTGCTTTTCGCATACTATTTGGTGGAGTAACCTAGTTCTACACTTATTATTTGTGTTTACCTTTTTCTTCACAATATTTCGGGTGGTTAGGTTAATTTAGTATCTTCGGGGAGTGTGAGAGTTGTGAGATTCTTGCTTCTTTGGGGGAACTAGGGTTGCTTGGGAATAAGTTGAATGCATTGGCTAACTTATCTTTGCATGCTACATTTTGCTTAGATCTTTTCTTTTTTCCTTTACTCGAGGACGAGTGAAAGTTTAAGTGTGGGGGATTGATGTGCACCTTTATGCATGTGTTAGCCAATGCATTTGCACATTTATTATCATATTTTGTTTGGTTGATTTTTAGTTTTAGTTAGGTTTACACGAAAAAGGGTTTAGACGACCATTATTGGTTTCCTCATCTAAATCCTGAGTTCTGTAGACGTAATTGAAACTAATGGACACTTTGTATTCATGTGCACATAGATCTTCTTTTGTGATCTCATTTGTAGGTTGCATGTGAGTACTTTTTCATCATCTTTTTTGTAGAAGGTCATCTGCAAGGGTGGTAGAAAATATTTGAAGGTCATTCTCAAGCATGGTAGAAGATATCGAAGGTCATTCACAAGGATGGTAGTAAATTTAAGGCCACGGACTCCAAAGCGTGGTAGTAGTTGGAATTGAGCCCGGGAAAGGCAGATTCGAAGTTCAAGAAGGCCAAGAAAGAAGTGGCTAAATTGTAGTCCGAGAGTTGCACGAAGTTCTGGGAACGATCTGAGAAGAATCAGCCCTTGAGGGTGGCACCATTGGATTTGTCTTATCGAACACTGTAAAGTGGACTACAAGAACTCTCAAATCAAATCAATGGTTCATCCGTAATTGAGCAAACAAATCAGCAAGCCGAACCAGCTAAGGCCAGTGCGAGAGCCAACACGAAACCAGCCAAGGTGGCACAAAGATCACCTAGCATGGCCCATGCCAAGGGTGCTCAATACGGACTGTGCTAAGAAACACGGCCAGTGCCAGAGGCCCAACTTTGAACCTTGCCAATTCCTGGTGCATGTGTCCCATATCTTCAATCCAATCCAAAAAAAGGGCTAAGTGTGGGCGGGCCGTTCTGTTTCACACGGTGTATGTTGTTTCATGTCACTAATGCAAAGGCCATCCTAGAGGGTGTGAAGAATGACATGGCACGTGCTATGTTACTGAGCAAAACGAGGTTCCAGCCGATAACCCACGCTAAACGACACGGGATGTGCACTCATAGGTATCAAAACGGAGCTCCCGTTGGCGGTCCGTATCGGGCGACATGGCCTGGGTTAGCACGAGGCCACGGGTCGTGCCAGGCCGAGCGGCCCGTGCCAACATGAAGGGCACTTGGCTGGCTCGGACTGTGCCAGATCTAACTGCTCGTGCTGTTTGCTGCTGCTAGGGTTTTTTGGCCATTTTTTTATTACTATATATACATGGACCTTTGTCTACTAGGGTTGAAGAGAATGCCCACTTTTCATCTTCAAGAGTAGGCTAGGGAGAGAAAATACTCTTCCTTCTCTCTAGGTTCTTTTTCTTTCTTCTCTTTATTTTTCTTTTGCCCAAAAGTGTTGAATCCAATGCAATATTTTGGTTCAATTCTTAGGGAGTAGTTAATTAACACGGGGATCATATTTGTATTCATGCAATACTGTTTTTTTGTGAGATTTCTTAGATCTACCTATTTATATGTGTTTTGTGATTATTATGTTGGCTTGTTCTTCATATTATCGTGAATTGCATGATTGTCACACTTAGTTAGCACACACCAAAGTCTACTTTCAGGTTGTCGCACTATTGATACCCCGGGGAGGGAAACCTAGATGCGCTTGGGGTAAGGATAGGTCCGGATCCACGTGGGTGTGTGCACGTAGGTTGTCGTTGTTAACATTACGATCAATCATGAACTAGTAAGCCGATGAGTTGGTCTGAAGGGTAGCGGGTAGAGATAGATAAAGTAGAAATCTAGGGTTAGATTTCAACCCTAGAGTCATCGATAAGGTGCTTCATCCCCTTTGCCTTTTTAGGCCTAGGGAGAAGCATTCGTGGTGTAGTACCCGGGACATAATCGCACGGGGGTGACTCAGATCTGCACGGCAGACATGGCCATCGTTGTACTCCCCTAATTACGAAGGCGGTGCCGATGGAAGATTACATGTGCACCCTATGTGACAAGTATGGGGAAGTGTTGACCATCGACATCACTACATGTCACAAACACTAGAATAGGTTCATAGTTCTTGTATGTGATGAAATCAATGATCGAAATGACATTAATCATGTTATGCAAATATTTCCCAAGTACTAATTTATATAGTTTATTCTTGTGATCAAATGCATATTAGTATATTAGTAAAAAAAACCAATGTATATTTTACCAACATTGATTATTCCTAATACGTGGTTGGATTGACGACTCAATCACGGTTGTGCGTAGTTGATTAGTAGATTTCTAACATCTCTATGGACGACCCTGCTACTTGCCACTATATACCATTCTTGGTAATATAGTAGTAGGAATGAGAGCAACAATACAAATTTCTATCTTTGATTCCCTCCTCTCGGTACAATTAGTTAGCGGGCCTCCTGTTAATTGATTCAGCAATGCCAGGAGGGGGCAGGTCATACTGCGTTATGCGAACTGCTCTTTGTGTACACTGTATTGGTTTGCAGGTACGAGGTGTCACCCATGGGCTAGACTTCGATTTTTTTTGGGTGGTGTATACTAGTGCTTGACTACGAACACTCATAAATTGATATGGACTCATAGCCTTTAAAATAGTCAAGTATACAATGAGGTTTGTATTAAATTTATGTGTATATCTTCTTCAAGTTTCATAGCGATTGTATGATTCAATTCATAATCAATCGTATCAATAAAAAATATTGCAAATAATGGAAATTCTATCTTTATGATATTTTCCTTTACGCATAAGTTTTTTTTTGTCTTTGATGCAGGGTTACGAATTCTTTAAACATTTATACTAAAATGGAGGATTGTTGGAAAATTTATAGTAAAATGTAATTGTGGTGTATATGGAGTACAAATACACAGGAGTTGTGGAGTATAAGTGTATGTATACTTGACGATATGATGATGTAAATGGTTGCTTACATTTGCATGTCATTCATTGGTTTTAGCACAATGTGATTGATTTCTATTGAATCTTGTGAAATAATGTATTATTTGGTTCGTGAAATAATGTATCTCTTCAGATGATTTACTCGTGAAATAATGTATTATTTGGTTCGTGAAACAATGTGTGTTTTGTAGATTAGCATATTTTCAAATCAGTTGAAGAGTGGCATCGTTACAAAAGCATTCTCTACTTAAAGCATGGTATGTCATATATACGAGGCACACAAAATTATTTTACATGATTTTCCTCAGAAAGAATTTACCAAAGAATTTTTACTTGTTCATTAGACGTAAATTTAAGTACAAACTCTTATCAACTTGTGTCTTGTAAACAACCAATACTCAAATACTTCTTCTTCGTATCTAACTGTGCAACCTTATTGTTCACAATGGGTTGGTAAATTTTGTTTAGTAAAGCATATGCAATACGTGCTTGTAAGACATTGTCATGTCACTCGCTATATCAGTATATATCATTTTCTGCATCAGTATATATTCTTTTCTTAATAGAACATACAATATAACTACCGTAAAAAAAATTACTGTATCAGCTGGACGATTATGGTGCATTAAGTCATCCATTTGGTTAGGGAAATCATTTTTGTGGGAAGGTATTGGATGTACCCGTTCGAGAGAAAAATGAGAGTTTTTAAGGTTACGTTAAGAACATGACCTGACCCGATGCAAGAATTGTCAAAAAGTATGTGACTCGGGAAGATATTGAGTACTTGTATGAGAATCTCTGTGGTTTTGCAAGGAAGTCTGACTACACCGTTCATGGATACACGTTATATGATATCAATCATTATCCACAGTTGAAAATGATTTTAAAGGTACAACACAAAATAGTAGGGTCTACATTGAGTTTGAATAAATGTGGCTAACACTATCGAAAAGCAAAGAATTCTCAAGCGTAAATCCAAGAAACGGTATGAGTTCGCAAGCGTCGAACCCTAAGAGTGAATTTTATAATCCACCATGAAACAAGATAAAATCACCTGGAAATTATTGAATAAAAGGTTTAAAAAATTATCTTGAAAATCCCCGTCTTATTTATACTAATAGACAACTAACTAGAAAAGGAATAAAATTAGTCTCCTAATCTAAATCTAATTATTCTAAGAATAACATAAAAAATTATATTTCTGCAAAGCATGAACTCTACATCAAACACAAAAGGAAATAAGAGCTCTACAAATAAGAATTGGCCTAAAACAAAAACAAAAAAAAACGTAATTTCCTAATGAGAAAAAAATTATTCTTCTAATGTAAGATTAAGAAACATAATATTATAATAAATAAAAGTAAATTAAATGTTCTATTAAAGTAATTATTCTTCGTCTCTCCCACCTTTGCCTGAACATTGCCACCATAACGGCTAGTTCACACCACTGTAATGTCTCTCTTCCACCTCCATCTGAACAACAATACAACACTGCAACTACTCTGATTGGCAAGGGCTAATCAAGCCGCTATGGCGGCACAGCCAAGCAAGAGCTTCTCACAAGCACTCCAAACCAGAAACCAACCGATCTCCACCACCCTTCTATCCACCACCCTTCTATCCACCCAAATTAACCCAGTGACGAATTTCAAAGGAGAACCCTCCGTCCTCTTCACGGCGTAACAGATAACAGAGCTCTCTGCCCACTGCAAAAATGATCTGATAGGGAACTACCCAAGGGGCCGGCCACCAATGGAGCGAATTGAACAAGATTTCAAAACAATAGGGTTCGTCGGAAGTTACCAATTGGGGGTAATCGACTTTGAGAACATCCTAATCCGTTTTCAATCCAAAGAAGACTTTCAACGCTACTGGATAAAGGTCATATGGCCTTTCAAATGAGTCAATATGAGGGTGTTGAGATAGCCACCGGATTTCAATCCTTACACGGAATCCTCAATTGTCCCCTCGTAGATTACAAGCTGTAATGTGCCGCTGTACAACTACAATGTTGAGGCAATCTAAGCAATCGGGAATCAAGTGGGGGATTTCATCAAAATGGACCTTGCTACAGAGAGGTTAACAAGGCCATCTTCTTTGAAGCTGTGGTGGAGGTGGATTTGCAGTCTCAACTTCCTGGTTTTATCAGGTTAGGATCAACAGTTGATAATGAAAAGTACAATATAGAGTATGATAACCTGTCTCTATATTGCACACACTGTAGGAAAATAGGTCATGATATGGCCAATTGTGGGATTTTAAACCCACAACTCAACCCCAAGCCTAGACCAAATCAGAAACCTTCCACCAAAAATGATCAAAATGTTACCTGGAAAAAATCAGACAACACAAATAACACATCTGGTATCTCAGCTTCCCAGAAACAAAATGATGTTGAAAACCAAAACAAGGTTGTAGTGAATAATAGGATAGAAGGAAAGTCCCAAGTTGTTGAGTTTAATGAGGAAAATCCCAGGCTTTTAGAGCTTAATGATGAAACCCCCAAGCTGTTATAGAATCCTACAATAGAACCTAACCATGTAGGAACCAAGAAGAGCCAAACTCCCCTGACATCTACAGAATCCAACCCTAAACCCAAGGCTATGGAAGTGAGTAACACTGGACAAGATACTCAAACACAGAAGACACTAGAAAATGTAGATCATTAAATTGAAGGAAACATGATACAAGTCCAATCAAAGTTGACTCCAAGCACTAGCCTGAGTAAAGAATATACCAAAGATGATCTCACAGGTATGTTCACAAACCTTACTGAGGATTTTACTGACCAATTTTCACCTTTTGCCACATCCAGTCCCCAAAATGAGAACAGGTTCAGCAGTCTGGCAGAAGAACAGGACACAAAAGAAGATGATTGTGAAGATTCAAGTACTAGAGTGCTAATGCAGGACGAGGTAAGTGCCTCAACTTTCAACCTAAATCATGCTAAATTTAGGAAAAGAACACTTTTTAATAGGCTTAATAAAATGAACCTTAGGTCAGCCTCAAAAAGCAAAAAATAAATTCTTCCATGATTAATAAGACCTTAGGAATTAAATGTTTAATCTGGAATCTCGGGGGTTTAGATACATCACTTGATAGACTCAAAAAGTTGATAAGGATTCATAATATCCAACTATTATGTGTTTTTGAGCCTAAGCATAGACATGACACAACTGATGCATATAGAAGAAAACTCCTCTTTGACAAAGCATATAGTTCCCAAACCAACAACATATGGATTTTCTGGAATGACTATTTTAAGGTAACTATAGGAAATCAAACTAACCAGTTCACTAATGTAAACATTGCCATCACAACCTGACTTGCAGCATTTTTACTATTTGTATTCATGTAGCAACAACCAGAAAGGATAGAAAACTCCTTTGGTCCAATCTTCAACAAATAAAAATCCCTAATAAGCTTTTTATTGGAGATTTTAATTCACTTTCATCAGCCAGTGAATACAAAGGACCAAACAAAACCAATTTTAAGAGCATTGGAGACTTTTCCTCTTTTATTAATGTAAATCAACAGACTCACATATTTACTGTGGGTAATATTTTCACATGGTCAAATGGTAGATCTCCACCTACAATTGAAAGACTAGATAGAGGATTAGTAGACAATCTGTGGCTACAAAACTTCCCAAATAGCTCAATACACACCCTTAATAGGAACACATCGGATCATAGCCCACTTCTACTCACAATAGATAGTTACATACCCTCTCATCGCAAGCCCTTCAGATTTTTAGATGTCTGGACCACTAGGAAGGACCTTTTATCATTAATTCAAACCAACTGGACACAGCCAATCCATGAAACTGTAATGGTTAAACTTTTTCTGAAGTTAAAAAAGCTTAAGATTGAACTTAAGAAATGGAATAAGGAAAGTTTTGGGGACATTAATAGTAACATAAAAGCTGCTGAGTAGGGTTTGAGACTTCAGGAAATCACATATGAGGGAAAAAAGTGCACACAAGAATTTATAGAACGTAAACACAAAAAAGCAATTCTTCTTAAAACACTAAATGAGGAAAATCATTTTTGGAAACAAAAGGCTAAGCTGAAATGGTTAAAAGAAGGAGATGAAAATACAAAGTATTTTCATGCTACAGTTAACCAGAGAAGACTGAGGCAAAACATTTCCAAAATAAAAAACTCACAAGGGATTTGGACTAATAATTATGCAGAAATTGAAGAAGAAGCAATACAGTTCTATAGTAACTTATTAAAAAAAGGAAGAGACACCTGACTCTAGCCTTTTTCTGAAACACTTCTAAAGCCAAATCCCTAAGATAGTCACACTTGAGGAAAACCTGGCTCTAATGACCAAGCCAACCATTCAAGAGTTAAAGGAAATAGTGCTCTCTCTAAATCAGAATGGTACCCCTGGGCCTGATGGTTATACTGCCATTTTTTAAAACATAGTTGGGACATAATAGGTGAGGATGTTTTAGAAGCATCACTGGATTTCATAAAATGAGGCAGAATCCCCCCTGGTATAGCTAGCTCATGGATATGCCTAATTCCCAAGAAAGAGGTTCCTGTAACTTTCTCAGATTATAGACCAATATCCCTCTCTAATTTCATTAACAAGATCTTCACAAAATTGTTAGTTAAGAGGTTAAGTAACCTGATGCCTAGATTAATCTCTGAAAACCAATCAACTTTCATTAAAGGGAAGGAAATAGCAGATGATGTCATTCATCTAAAGGAGTTAACAAGATTTCTATATAACAAGAATGGTGCACCAAACTGTATCCTCAAATTAGACCTAGCAAAGGCTTTTGATAGGGTTAGGTGGTCATTTCTATCTGCAATTATATCTACATTTGGTTTTCTGCTTGAATTCATTAACATAATCATTTCCAACCTTTATTCTTCCTAGTTTTCTATCTTAATTAATGGTAAGGCTGCAAGTTTTTTTCAACCTACAAGAGGTATTAAACAGGGTGATCCACTATCACCTCTCCTTTTTAATTTATTTTCTGAAGCCTTCTCTAGGACCTTACAATTTTACTTTGTAAATGGTAAGCTGAAGTACTATCATCTGCCTACTGATACAATTCCTAGCTCACATCTTAGTTATGCAGATGATACAGTCTTATTCTTTAAAGCTACTAGAAGCACTATAATTAGACTAAAAGCCTTCCTAGAAATTTTTGAACTCACCTCTTGACAGAAGAATAAATATGAGAAAAGTAATTTTTTCATCAGTAACTCAGCCACAAGATCTCAAGAGAGCTTAATTAGAAATGAGCTTAGAGTTAAACCTGGTACTTTCCCTTTCAATTATTTAGGTTGCCCTATTTTCAGAGGAAGAACTAAAGCAACCTACTTATAGCCTCTTATAGAAATCTATGACAAGAAACTTTAAAACTGGGAAAATAACTGGTTAAGCACAGCTAGAAGGTTGACTCTCATTAAATCAGTTATGTACTCTATCCCACAACATCTTTGGGATGTCATGGAACCCCCTAAATCCACAGTTAAAGCTTTAAAAAGGAAAATAACCAAAATTTTCTGGGGTGAACGACAACATGGAAACAAAAAGGTTTGGTTTAGTTTGGATAAGATATGTTATGCACTGGAACAAAATGAATTAGGGTTCAGAAAGTTAACAGACATTATTGACACTTTTTCTCTTAAGCTATGGTGGAAATTCCAGCTAGGAAATACCCCATGGGCTCAATTTTATGTGGTCACTGCCACAGAACAAGAGAAACTCTCAAAATTGGAAAATAATTATGAAAATGGATCCCTTGGCACTTAGCAATACTAGGGTTTAATAGGAAATTGACTCTCAAACTTTTGGACATCTAACTGGACAGGTTTTGGCCCTTAGATGGACAGGATTGCCCCTGACTTAATCCACTATGACCTATCTGTAGCTGTGTTTGTAAATAATAAAGCTTTTTACATGCCTAACCTAACTTATCTCAATCCTGACATTCTTATTTTTTTGCAGGAATCAAAACTCCAACCAGATAGACAAGACAGAATGGTATGGAAACCAACAATAAATGGGATTTTCTCATTCAAATCTGGACACCAGATAATTGCTGCACATAGAGGTAACATTAGATCATTGAAGCATGTATGGAATGGTTACTTACCCAAAAAAAGTATCCATATTTTTATGGAGATTAGTTAATGTTGTGCTGCCTTTCGATGATATTTTAATGTTTTCTAAAATCTCATTTGCTTCTAAATGCCCTATGTGCTGCAACCTGGACTCAATGTCTTATTTTTCAATGCATGTACATTTGCCAAATAAATATGGTATGGGATTAAACCCAATACTGTCAATATATTGAAACTCATCAAAGAGGACATATTTTTTGCTTTTCATAAAAAACTAGTTTCTCACAAATCAGTTGACAGATTTTGGGTTACAACTGTTATTATTCTCAAGCTTAACATGCCCAGGAAGCCTAAAATCAGTGTAGTGAACTGGAAAAGGCAATCTTGTCATTTTAAGATCAATGCAGATGCTTCCTGGGAAAAAGGAAAGCCATACTGTGGAATGTGAGTTGTCATAAGAGATTCTGATGCTAAATTCACATATGATGTTATCTCTTATGTACCTACTATATCCAGTTTCCATGCCCAACTTTTAGTTGTCCAAAAGGGTATTGATTTGGCAACAACTTTGGAAATTAATCAGTTCATCATAGAAACTGATAGTATGCAAGTTTTCTAGAGCATTACAGATCCCTATAAAGCTCCATGGCAACACTTTGACACTGCACACACAATACAAAAATCTTTATCTAGAATCAAAACTCTCTCATGTTCTGAGGGAAGGAAACCAGGTGGCTTATGTATTAGCCAAACAAGCTTCCGAAGGAAATTCTCAATCTCGAATCCTGACTTTTGCCCAGCTAGACCAGAAAATTAGGGGTATTCTACACCTAGATAGGTTAAATATGCCTAGCCTAAGAGCTAATTGAATGGATGCTGTTGAGAATAGTTATTTTTGCACATTAAGTGCTTGAATAAACAGAGGAGAAGGACTGCAAATTTAGAACATGCGGAAAATATCTTCAGAAGGAGTAAAGGCAGTTCTGAATATTTTCAAGGTGGAAACAAAATCAAAACCAGGCAGAAGGAAAGACACTTCAAACCTCTCCCTCAGTCCTCAAAATCGGAAGATGGTCCAGTTTTGGTATTACTGGAAGCAACCTGCAAATTAAGGCCAGTTTTAGCATTAACATGAGGGATGGAGGTGCTAAAATTGGAATCATTTCCAATTACCATCTGTCTTTTTATTTGGTTCATAGAACTAAAGAGCAAGTTGCAAATATATTGCCTTTTGTATCAATCTTGTAAAATGTCAAGATATTTCTTGACCATTCCTCTTGTAAAGACTCTATCAAATATTTTGGTTAGAATTGGGGACCCTAATAAACATCCCTCTCATTAAGATGTGTTTCATTTAAAAAAAAAAAAGAAACTCCTTTATCGAATCCAACTCGAGCTGTATAAAGATCTTTACAGTTTTTGCACCAAGTGAAATTCTCCTCCAAGATGCCTAATCGGTTAAACTGGATTCATTTCAAACATTCTAGAACACATTAATTTTCCAATGAGATCTATGATTGACACAGTCAAGTTCATGTTGATATAGAATCTCACCAAAATCTTTTATATAGATCCAATGAGGGAAGATTTGATAGGTTTGGAATTTCCCCCCATAATTGTTTCTGTTTTCACGTTTCCAATTCATCATATACTCCGGTGTATCGCCATGTAAAATTAGTAATTGGATCATCAACTATGAATTGATAAAATTAAAAGCAAATGGAAAAACAATAATCTAAGATAGCTTCATTCCAAGGTAAGACCAGATGCTCTAAATTCTTATTGGAATTTACAAAAATTCCATAGGAATTTAGTCGATGTTTTTATTTTTGACAATACAACATAACATTTCGTTTTGGAATAAAAAATGTAGCTGGGGCCTATTTTCTATATGATGGCCTTCAACTGTTCAAATGTTCGAAGGTAAAAAAAACCAGTACTTAAAAATACAAATGTCCGAGAAAAGAATCATTGTGAGCAATTAACAATATTGAAGAGGCATTTGAAAACCTATAAAAGGCATTTGGCAAGTCCAAATAATTTTAAAAACAAATATATTGAAGCAACCAACATATTTTGATGTTCCATTTTTTGTTACAAACTGAAATCACTTCATAGATAAACTGTGAAACAGAGGCAAGTTATCAACTCATACCAGACTTATTGAAACATCTTGGAATAAGATTTTTTTCTACTTATCACGTCTCACAACAATCTATAAGCAAAAAAAGATTATATCATTGTCAATCTGCATTGATTACGTGACGTAATATTATTTGAAGAAGAAAAATTTATAAGAAAAATAAAACTATCAGTCACCTTCTCTACTTAAACCAATTGACCAAATCAGAAAGGGTCTTAAACCATTCAGTGAGTATCCAATTATCATGGTTGCCTCTGGCTCTGTTGGTAGAGCTTATAATTTGTTTTGCTTATAAGTAAGCACTTTTTTTATTGTTTGGTAAAGTAGTAAAAACAACTTATTTTGAAAGCAGAAACTATTTTAGGGAGAAAAACAGAAGTTGTCTCCCCCTACTTTCAAAATAAGCCAGTTTTATTATAAGCACGGCTCTACCAAACAGAACGTATTTAACATGAATTTTCCCTCCATGTATCATTTTAAACAAAACACTGCTTCTATCACAGATAAGCACTTTACATACATATCAATAAGGCTCGTCATCACATACATATTTAAGTTAAGCCCAGTCTTTGTTAAATTACCATGAATATCTTTTTTCCCTTGTAAAAGCAATCCATGTTCAAATAAATCATAAGAATGCTGCATAAAGCGAGCTGATTCTGCCTTTTAACTCCGTCTAGTTCAAATAAGTTCAGTTATCAATTAATAATATACATAGTATAATTCAGATCAGTTTCAGTTAGATAATTCAAAAACAACATGCCTTTTTGCGAGTTATTACCCGAGACTTGTAAGATTCATGTATTTCTATCATAAAACCAATAGATATTATGTAGAGGTGACTCATAATCTTATATGCTGAACATAAGCTTATGGACAGATTACTATATATTTTTTACTTATACACTGCATTTGTTAAATAATTACATACTAAATTTAGAAATTTAAATAATTGTTTTTATATTTTCACATTTAAATACATAATACTACTTGTTTTAACTTTTAAAATACATTATTTAAATTTTATAAAAAATTACAACATTTAAGGTACAAAATTAGGGGGCATATCCACAAGTTTATGGATAAGCTACATTTGCTGAGACTACTTCCTCTACTAAACAAATATTTAGTTAACCACCAATGTAAGTTTAAAACACGCCCCCTTACATGTAGCGACAAAATTCATTGCGCAAATATGAAAAGAAAAGGGTCACGGGCTATCAGTGGGAATATAGGATTCACTAGGCTGATCAGTCCAGTTTAGTTTTGAGCTCTGATACCAAGTATCATGGGCCTCTATTGGTTTATTTGTACATGAATCAATTGACCAAAACCCAAAAACAGGACCAAATCTGCTAGCTTCCTAAGCCGAACACACCACAACAACATTACCTAATCCCAAAACACAGTCAGTCATCGGAGATAGATACCACCATTAACATAACTAAGCCGAATCTCACTGAAACAATCACATCTAAAAAAATCACCACAACCATAAAAGACATAAACCATCAGCATTGAACCGAGAAACAACAAGAGAGTCCACTATAATATCAAACCACCTACCGCGGGGGTTTTCAAAATAAAATAGCTTACATGAAAGTCTTTTCCACAGACTAGCATATTGCTGAATGTAAAGTCACGTGTGATGGATTAATTGGAAGAAATTGAAAAGAAACGTGTGACTCATGGATTAATTGATTGACAATTTGTGAACTTATGGTAAAGAAGAAAAACTTACCATGTTGGAACATATACCGAGATTACAGCGAAGTGCAAAATTGCGAACAATATTGCGATCAATTTTGATTATGGAAATTGGAGATTATGCGATATTGTGTTTAGGAATTAGAAGTATAATGGAATTATGGTAAATCCTTATAATTATGGAATTGGAATTGAAGGAATATTATGAGATATTTGAGATAAGGAAAATCTTTTTATTTATGGGATTTGGATATGCTTCAAAAGCAGATAAGGAATAGGAATATTGTGGAGATAATTATGGACTATTC